>CM034358.1:53550519-53714648 GCA_019925275.1 Mytilus edulis
AAGGAACAAATCGACAAGAAGAGGGGCACAGTTTGATTCCATTGAAATGCCGATTGTTTGTTGGAAAACACGTTCTCCAAACATTACACATATGTTGTCAATAAATTAATCAAGCATCTTGATTATATTAGTTAACAATACAATATTTGATGGAATCCGAGTGATTTTTTACAAAGTTGGATTTATCACCTCAAATGATAAGATACATGTATATACGTTTGCCATTCTTTCTTATGAAATAAAGCAGGACCAACTTTTTTCCATTTTCTTTTGGTTTGGAATTGGGAATTGCGTAAATACTAGAAAAGTCAAATGGTCAAATATTATTGCAAGATGAAAGAGTCTTTTATTGTATGTACTTGAACAGATTATGGGATGTTTTGTATATCCATAATTGATTCACGGCACCTAAAGAATATATAGTTTCGCTATGACTTTGAAACCCGGCTTTATATGCCAAAACAAAATGATGTGAATAATTTAGAAAGAGGTATTGCGAAGCACTTGGAAAACCCAGCATATACCGTTGTTTGTCAGGACACTTATGTTAGTTAAGTTTAAAGTGATGGAAAATCCACTTAGACATAGAACAGACTTGTAATTATCAAGGATGTCCTCTTACGTAAATGTCATGAGGAGATAACTTTAACTTAAAGGTAATACGGTGTTTTCTGTTTTTTTCGATAAAAGTCACTTACGGTGATTGTGATGTAAAATCGAACTGCTTATCTTCTTCCCAGCTAAACAAATTACCAATGTCAACAGCAGGGAACTGACTAGCATAACTAAAATGGTAAATTTATATTTTATATAAAACATTGCTAGGCAGACATATATGCATGATTATAAAACAGTTTACTTTTTTTTAATTACCATATCTCGTTGTCCTATCCACACTTTATAGCTTACAGTCTCTATTAGATAGAGGAGTAAAATGCATTCCATTGTATGAATTTATTCCATTTCATTTATGTTCTGAAACTTTCATTTGCATGTTTATATATATCCAAATCTTGAATTAAATCGAATACGTATTCTAAAGTTGGTTGACTTTTACAGAATGATTGTACTATATTGATTAGTTGTTACAACTTAATAATGCAATGAAAAATTGTTAATATATGAAATAATCTACAAGCAGTTATAAAAAAAAATATGACTATACATTTTGAAATTAGTCACCTAATATAATGCTGAAAAGATGCTTGCTTTGCTTATTCTTGACCCATGTCTCCTCCTTTAAAATCTGAACAGTCATCTCATTCTGAATTAAATCTGCAAAAAAAATTACAAGACGCAGATATTTGAACAATAATTGTACGATTGTAGTTACATTTGTAACCGGTTGACTTCTTGTATTGTTTTTGAATTGTCAAAATCTAGAATCTAAAATGAACACATTGTCCGCTTTACATCATTTATATACAAAATGGTCAGAGTACCTACTGGGCGTTCGATAACATGGATAAGGTCAAAACAGACTATATACGTATAGATTTGTCAAACCTAGATGTTTCAATATATCAATTTCTTTTAACCAATGTTTGAACTATTTTGAACTAAAGACTAAAAAATAATAATTATCCGATCCAAACTCATATCAGTGTTTAACGTATAATTATTTTTTCATGAAAAATAAAAGGTTTATGTTGCAAATTTTCTTAGTTTGAAATTGTTCTTTGAATATGATGCCTTAAGTTGTTGATTGAGATTATAATCACGGCATATGTGGTATATAAGTACATTAATTTGTTATTCCGATTTCATAGTGATAGCTGATTTTGTTTCGATAAGGTTTAAAAAGAATCTGATTCATTTTTTAAGCCATTTGGGTTTCTGTTTCCAAAATATTTTATATGTTTTAGATGTTTGAAGACTGCGAACCACTGTTGTCGTATTTATCTTATTCCATATCTATTTGATATACACTTTTTTTGCCTGTAGAGAACTTAGAATTGTTGTCATTCATATAATCCTTGGAACCAACCGTTCAATTTGTTTACACCTTCTGGACATTTGGCGATTATCTAGGCGTTACCGTCTCAATAAATTAAACATGCTATATAGATTAGACCGTTGGTTTTCCCGTTTGAATGGTTTTACACTAGTAATTTTGGGGCCCTTTATAGCTTGTTGTTCGGTGTGAGCCAAGGCTCCGTGTTGAAGGCCGTACTTTAACCTATAATGGTTTACTTTTTAAATTTTTATTTTGATGGAGAGTGGTCTCATTGGCACTCACACCACATCTTCCTATATCTAATAAGACATGTAGTTTACTTTACAATTCCTTTCATTTTTGTTTGTGTATGTTGGTTGTGTTATCTTTTTGTTTTTATATCTATTTAAGGTTGATTTAATTCAACTGCAATACCAATAAATGAATATGCAAAATTATTTCGATTACACAACATCTTCTTGACAAAATTGATTTACTTATTACATATCTAAACTTACCAGTTCCATTGAAAATCCCAGAAGAAGAAACTCTGTAAACTGTTTTTAAAGTTAGGTTTTCAAATTTTCCAGCACAACCAATCGAGGAGTTAACCATATCATTTTTATTGATATAATACCAGATAAACCTTGAACAAATACCATTATTCGAACAACTTCCTTCGAGACATAAACACGTTCCGTTAACGCTTCTAATGTCATCAAAAGTCTTATTGTTAACAAGTATCTCAACGTTACATCTCATAAAAGCCGTTGTTGATGAACAAATCATTTTGAAATGATTTTGATTGGTTGTTTCGTTTCTAAATACCTCAGCCATGATTGTGATATTAGAATAACTATCTGTGGATTAATGTTTAAAAAAGAAAGATCAAAATATCAATCGAAACATGCTTTTCGAATGAAATGATAAATGTAACACCTTGAATAGTTTAAGAAATGATATTAATCAGATGAAAACAGCTTGCTTTATCTTATTACTTATGAACACCAGTATACTTTTCAATATTGTAACAAATATCCTTGAACTCAACAATACTTGATGCATTTATTGTGTCTGTCATTAGTACTTTTGATATGGTATCAGATTCATAATCCGCTTGTCTGCTGTTAAAACATATATCTTAAGAATAATTCACATGCAAATCTTAAAGTCAAACAAGCTTATTGTTTAAGAAGTCCGAAGGCAACCGATTAAAAAAAAACTTTTTTTTTAAATTTAAACCTGGATTGATATCTCGATGATGATTGCATTTTGAGAGTCAACATCGAATAATATTATAATTTATAAACTTACATGTTACTTTCAAACTGAGGAAAATTAGAAATACTATGTTTATCGAAAAAATCATGTTCTCGTACAATTGCGCTGTATATGTTCCTTTCTGCAGCAGTTCGATTAACCTGAAACTCTTTCAGAATATCTGCATCCAACTTGTCGACAGGAACTTCTGTAATTGAACATTAAAGATGACGAGGTATATTAAAAAAATGATAGTTATAAATCTAATAGATATTTATTTATTAATCATGTTTATGTCATTATGCTCCAAAACTGTGTTTAGACGCATTGGTGACTTTTATATTTATAATTCCATGTTGGTTACAAAAACAGTATTTCCCCATTTCTACAACTTTCACGATGTTTGCGATTTCCACTTTAAATGGAAAATTGAAAAGGATTACCAAAACTTTTATATCATCATTTTTAGATTTATCATAGTACAAGACTCCCATTGATTGTGAAATCTAAAGTGATAATTTGTACTTTTAAACGGTATATGAAAACTCCTATCAAGTTTTCCCCATTCATTGAACTGAAACTGCACATTTTGAGGTCATCGTACAAAATGTTAAATTGATAGACAATTAAATGAAAAAATATTAAGTACTGACTGAAAAATATTGACAAAAAAGTTTATTGTACAATCTTGCATTGTGCACATTCGTATAGCCTCTTTATCAGATCGATGCTTCATATACAAATTCGATATTTTCGCATATTGCGTTAATAAATACAAAATTCTAACAGTGAACTCACCTATATAAAGCTATGGTTGTACTGTATTGTATATACTTTGGTTCGTTACTTTGTTTTACTCAAATCTCAAAAAGAAAAAAAGACTAAAAAAACTAAAATAAGGAAAATGACGAAAAATGTTTAAATTAACCATGTCATCAGCAGATTTGATTCCATTGAATTCCTTGTTGATACAGTAGTAGCTTTCCATTTTAGTTCTTGGTCTAAAAATATAAAAATATGAAATAGGATTGCTTGCAATATTTCACACTGATTGGGAGAATATCATACGGCTTTTTCAATAACTCATTCGTAATAACCCTATACACAAATATGATCCAAAGAGCTTTTCTCGGGGGAAAATATTGGTTAAGGGTTGATTTGGTGTGTGATATTGAAAAAGCCATCTCATAATTTATACACTTTTTTATATAAATATATATCACGCAGATGCTTTTATGTGATATGACGTCATACAGTTAGAAAAGGAATTTGAATTGACGTCATACAATTAGAGGTTTCACATGATATCATCCAGATTAGGGGCTTAATAAAACATTTGCAACAGTAACTGCAATCGATGACGTGACGTCACACTGATTTTATGTGTGATAAAGCCTTTTCAACAGGGCTGATATCGATATCATCACGGGTGGCTGATACATCATGCATGTCTGTTGCCGAATTGCATGCAATTTCTCTGTAGTTACTACTATATTTATTTTATACCAAGTGGTAAATACTAGTAAATTGTATATATTGTACAATCAATACGATCGAAATGTACATGGTTTACAATGCATCTTTTAATTTTGATGTTTGTAAGTTTTTAAAACACTTTCGTGAACCCCTCGTCTAAATGATGTCATGTCATATTTAACAGTCACAGATGCAAAGGAGGAGCAAAAAATACCTGAGGGACAGTCAAAATTGTATATCGCAAATACACTGACAACGGCATGGCTAACAAGGAAAAAGGCACACAAATGAATTATTGTAACTAGACACAACATAGAAAACTAAGCAACACAAACCCCACCAAAAACTAGGAATGATCTCAGCTGCTCCGGAAGGATAAGCAAATCCTGTTCCACATTTTGCACCAGTCGTGTTGTTCATGTTAATACAAACCCGGTAAAAGTATAATTCGGTTGGTCACATTCGTGAAAACAGAAGGGGATTGTAGTAACGACATATCCGATATTATCTGTGCAATGGTTATTACATAATGGTCAACCAACTTGTGATGGCGTCCGTAAATTTTACCAAGGGATGATTTCAACTTCACCGTTTGGAACTCTTGGTTTAATAGCTTCCTTGTGAGGAGCAACCCTCTATTAAGGAAATACCGGTAGGAAATACAAGTCGAGGAATATCGTTTCAATTTGGAGGGAGATATATAACCTGTTAGCAGGCGCTACTGGAATGTTGCTAAGTAGAAATGGAAAGTTCACAGTTAGGAAGCTGAAATCGAAAAGCCTTGTTTACAACAGACCCTCATTGTCAATTTCTAAATAACAATACTTTATCAAACCCCTTATTGGTATAACGTAACGGCACCTCCAAACATCTACTTCAGGTGTGTAGTAAAGTGTATACATTATGGCTTTTTTAGTATAACAATATACCAATATATTTTCTTGATTATAAAGGTGTACTCGGTTGATACGAATGTTATATTGAAAAAGCCATCAGCCTTCTCTTCTTTTTGTATATGCATTCATTTATTATGATAAATTACAAGGATGACCGTTTATATGAATATGCCATTGGAGACCTTTTCTGTTGCCACTATGTTTTTTTCACGCTGTTTTATTCCGCTGTTTTCGTGATGGTCAGCAAAAGAGGAAGATAAACGGAGGAGACATATGGTTTTGTGCATCATATCTTTGGTGGAATCTTGTGTTTACAAAACTACAAATTGACAAAGATAAGAAGCGGGACTTTTTGTGTCTTTTGTGTTGGGATGTCTAAGTACCCGGCCACGTCCACTTGTATTTTTTGTCTATCTGATGAGTTAAGCCTTTTTTAACTGATTTTTATAGTTCGTTCTTATGTTGTACTGTTATACCACTGTCCCAGGTTAGGGGGAGGGTTGGGATCCCGCTAACATGTTTATCCCCGCCACATTATTTATGTATGTGCCTGTCCCAAGTTAGGAGCCTGTAATTCAGTGGTTGTCGTTTGTTTATGTGTTACATATTTGTTTTTCGTTCATTTTTTTTACATAAATAAGGCCGTTAGTTTTCTCGTTTGAATTGTTTTACATTGTCTTATCGGGGCCTTTTATAGCTGACTATGCGGTATGGGCTTTGCTCATTGTTGAAGGCCGTACGGTGACCTATAGTTGTCAATGTTTGTGTCATTTTGGTTTTTTGTGGATAGTTGTCTCATTGGCAATCATACCACATCTTCTTTTTTTATATTAAAATACAAAATGAAGCCAATTTCCCTCATACATGTGATATGCTTAAGGATGTTTACCACCAATGTCAAATCTGTACTCTTATATGGATCAGAAACCTGGAGAGAAACAGCTGCATCCATCAAATCTATCCAGACTTTGTCAATAAATGTTTGAGAAACATCATCAACATCAGATTGCCAAACAAAATATCCAACAATGAGCTATGGAGAAGAACCAAACAACAGCCAACAACCAAGACCATAAGAGCAAGAAAGTGGAAGTGGATCGGGCATACCCTAAGAAAGAAAGACACACACATTACCAAGCAAGCCCTAGAATGGAACCCCCAAGGACATCGAAAAAGGGGAAGCCAAAAAAACACCTGGCGCAGGGGACTAACAACCGAGCTGAGTAAAATTGAATGACCTGGAAAGAAACAAAACGAATAGCCATGGACAGGAAGAAATGGAGAGAAACTGTAGTCGCCCTATGTCCCCCTTGGGACGAAGTGGATTAAAGGAAAGGTAAAGGATGTGATATGCTTGTATAATATTCTAGTTTTAAAATGCATTTTTATTAAGAGATTGGAATTTGGTAATTCAAAGAAATCAAGACAAGTTATTGCAATCTTATGTTTTCTTCATTTTAAAATTTGAAAGCTAGTTAACTCTTCAGATAAGTTGAAACGGCGCTATCATGGAGCATGCAGGCAGTTTCTATGTTATATAATAATTATTTGTGTGCAGACTGGTTCAAAGTTATACACAGTCGTAAAGGTGTCACATATCTATAAATATAAAATGAAATAATAGTGATGTAACTGTATGACGACTGACAAATATATTTTACACATGCAAAAGGCAATCATACATAATGTTTTGTGTAACATTCCTAAATCAAGATGACGAGGAAAGTATCACTCTATATATGAAAGCTCTCAATATCAAATGATTCAAAGTTTTAGACGATTATTTTTATATTGTAATCCATTTAAATACAGCACAAGGCCATCAATGGGGAATCAACAAAGTGACAATATCCAGCACCCGGAGTCAAATTTTCAGATTTAAGTTTTATGGAGCTAAATATGAGATGAGGTTAATTAATTGTAGTGGTTTTTTCTGGTAAACTGGTGGGGAATATCAGTTGTCAAAAATATAGTGCTATAATTATATCATTGTCTGATAAAAATTTCTTATTTGCACGGTAATCCATGGCATAGTACCGTGCATCACATTCTGTGTTGCATACATATGTACCTATACCGACAATTCAAGCACACTTTAAACAAGAACAGACATCTATATTATGTTAAGGTGGTAGATTCGCTAGATGGCTGGTGAATGGCAAACATGGTTGTTCCCACGTTCAAAAAAGGCGTGCGTTGTCATATGACAATTGAACACACAAATATTTGCTACCATGACTGAGCGAATATAACATTGTTGGGCTAAATGCAATACGCAGTATGGGTATTACGGTACAACTTAATTATTCTAAAAATAATAATAAAACAGAAAATATGCAGTAACTGTTTCTTCCAGATCTTTTTAAAATGCCTTTCGTAATATGGCATTTTATTATCTATATTTCTATTATCAAGTCATATATGAAAAAAAAACTGGCATGATTTAGAGGTTATCCAAACTTTCTATCGACTGTACACATGTACCTAACTTTTAAGTCATCCTCCAAAGTTATAACAATTTGTGATCAATTTGGGAAGATAATGTGCCGTGCATGTAAGGACAGATAAATTTATAATTACACCAGATCAGCAACGAAAACGTTTTACTGGGATAGTGTTGCATTTGCTTGTCGCAAGAGCATTTAATGCGTGTATTTAATTGACAAATTTCATGCACTTAAGGTGACTTCCGACACTAAGGGAAGTAACTCTATCTTACTGGTTACCGGTTAAACGTTTCGTTTTTTCTCCCTTATAAAACTACAAAGCGGGAACAGTCTGTCGTCTGGTAAACAACTTCTTCACAATGACGTTTCGTTCGCGAAATCGTGGAAAGTTTACCAACAAAGTAAGTTATTTTAGATCGTCCTTTTTGAAAAAAAGAAACATCGTTAAAACAGAAAAATCAGAACATGAGTATGCAAAGAAAGACGACGATTTAGACACCATATCAATGTTCGCCGATATCGATATTGGAGCAGACGTTATTGTACCATCAGACCCGTCTCACAATGACAGCTGGAAGGAGGGGAGGCGTGTTATTGAACTGTTTGAGCTAGCTCAAAATTTGGTGTGCCAATTATGTAATTGCCCTTTGAACCTTATTGACACTGTGAGTGAGAGAAAATATGGTCTTGGGAGTGTTCTAACCATTCCTTGTGGGAGTTGTACCGCCTGTAATAGTGTGGAAACAGGGAAGAGGAACTCAAATGGAGCTTTTGTAGTGAACTCAAAGGCAGCTATTGGTAAGATGTTTGATTAAACATATTTTATGTTTTGTAAAAGCTATCTATTGGCATAGAAGTATGTTCCTTTAGGATAAGGGGAACTGTCCTCACTTCTATGTTTACTTTCTTTCTTTAGCCCAAACTTGTGGTCTCAACAGTAATAGGTGCTTAAAACTACTTTTTCTAGGAGCCGTGCTGCCGAAATTTTTTACATGTTTGGACTTTCCCTTTTATCAAGGGCAGCAAATGATTGAATCATATATTAAGATAGATTGCTTATCAGTTTTACTATTATAGTCAAAATGCATTCGTAGGAAAGTGTCGCAGTAAAAAATTAATCGGAATAGTCTTTCAAAACATAACTACTCGAAATCGTTTTACGTATGAAATATGTATGAAAAAACAGGTCAATCATGAGTGATTCATATATAAAATGCTTTACAAACATGAAACTTAACATAAAACTGATCACAATGTTGGATGATTTTTCAAGAGATGTGTTCTGCAGGTTCACGGTAATACTTTTAATATACACATAATACATGTATTGGCCTTCTTTTACTTTTAGTTTAGTATAGCTCTTTATGAGCTGGGACCCCTAAAGTAAAAGGGGGCCTTAATGTATGTATTAGACACATGCAGACAAAATTATTTTCAGATACTCTAAATTGGTACAGGCAGACAATTGTCATAGGGTTAAAGTTATTTTGATAAAATTCTATAAAAGATATTTAAAATGAATAAGAAGAGTGTATGAAGTAACCCTGTTAACATGAATAAAATTATTTGTTATCAGGATTTGAGGTAAAAAATTTATTAACACTGAGACAAAGTAAGTTACTCCAGCCGTGTCACCTATATGTACTTTTTGTTGGGTCTGATAAAAAATAATAATGGGAAATAAATTTTACATTTTCAGGTATGATACATGCCGGAATGGGGGCAACACATGTTAACAACTTCCTGGCTGGTTTGAATGTGCCTCCTGTTCATTCATCAACAATAAGAAAGAAGGAGAAAGAAATTGGAAAGAAGATACAGGAGGTTGCTGCAGAATCATGTAAATCTGTACAAATCAAAGAAAAAGATTTGAGCAATGGGAAGGTAAAATTAATATATAATTCACTTGTTTTATGCTTGTCACGTTGTGCTAGATCAACTTTGTGGTCATATAAATTTGGGGGGTTTATCTACATTCTCATCTCAGTCTATACAATAAACTTTTGAATCTACAGACCAAAAGCTAAAATTTTAGTTAGATTCTGGTGCCTAGATGATATTAGTTACACATTTTATTCTCATGTGAAACTTCATTAATGCCAGTAGTTTATACCAAAGATATAGTAACATATTCATAACTTTTTACACACATTTTTGAAAGATAAACAAAGAATTGCTTGTGATTACTGTGTTGGCAGGGGTAACAAAAAAGTTTGTAGCTCAAAAAATAATCTGGTGACCCATATTTTTTTTTTTTTTTAAAGCTTATTATTGAGACCATATTATATCAAATTTTTAAAAAAATTCAACGGACCAATTTTTTGGAAATTTATGAAAAATTAGAAAAAATCATGAAATTTGGGTTTTTATGTGTGCATCTGTGTTGATAAAATTAGCTCCAGATTTAATAAATATGTATAAAACTGCCAATATTTGTGTTTTTTTTACATTTTAAACATTATTTTAGTGATAAATGAAGAACAAACGTTTCAAAATACTTTTAAAGGTTTGAAAAAAATCCAGAATTTTCATTACAGGTATGTATTTACTCAAACATGTGATGTTCCAACTTTGGTGACCGTTACCATGGAAACGAGTCTGGTGACATACTATTTTTAACTCAAATTCTTATAGAGGCCATTGCATAGTATATGTATGCAAAATTTAAGAAGAATTCAACGGTGAAAAAAAAATTGTTCTTACTGTAGGGATTCACCTTAATATAGCTATAATTGTTTCTTTTTACTTTTATGTATTACTCATACAGTTTATTGGAATTATAATAAATTCTTCTCTTTGAAGAGTTGATTTTATTTACAACAATTCTTGGATCAGTTATTCTTTTTATTTCGTTGAACATGAATGGAATTGATTTGAAAGGAAATAACATAAAAACTGCAAGAAAATATATAATTTCTTAGTTGTATAACATATTGCCTTATGACGTCAGAGAAATTATCATATTAAATCATATGCCAAATTATCGGTCTTAAGTTGATGTTGAAATTCTTTTAACCCGTGTAATGAATGTAGATATCAATACTATTTAAAATTGTATTTAAATTCACATGTCTACGATCGTGTTATTGAAAATGCTTGAATTTAAAGGATTTAATGCATGTGACGTAGAGGTGCAAAAAAATAACATATTTATATAGACCTGTGTTGCCTTATGGCATTATTTTAGTGATATTGTTTGTCTGTTGGTCGTTTTCGTTTTTTCTCATAACGTTTAAGTTTATTTTCGACTGGAAATTTCGACTGTCCTTTAAGTATCATTCTCTTTAGGAACATTTTTGCGATTCTATAATAACCAGTATTTTAAGATGAAAAGTGTTCCAGCTATAAGTCTTTGTTTGCTCAAGTTGTCATTCGTGATTTCCGTTTGCAAAACCTCCTTGTAAATTTTACGTCAGCAAATATTTATATTATAAGAAAACATTTTGTCGAGTTCTTTTAGTTCATTTTTGATACGAGAAATAGGGTAATTATGGTTGTTGCTGAGAGTAAATTTTATATTTATGTATACGTTTATCAAGTTTGTTCATAACTGAATTAGAAACCCAGTATTTATTTTTCTCGTTTTATCCATTTCGAGAGGTTAGTACAGAGTAATTATTGACGGGGGACGATATTTGAGTCTTTTACAGTGGAATGTTTTCAATTCTCGGTCACAAACGACGTTAATGTTTCCTGCTATAACAGGATATCATTGTATTATATCATAGCATTTTATATGGTCAGTGGTCCATTCAGTATAAGAACTTGTGTTCTTTCTATTGTATTAAGAAAGTAAAGTTTAATGTTGACGTGTACATAATTACTTGCACTCAATTATTGACACAATGGTTCAAATGAGATTGAGCATTTTAGCACATATGTCTGATTAAACAAGGTACATTAAAACATAATCGTTTTCTTAACAAAGACATAAATAACTTCAGACTCGACACTGTATTTCCTTGTCCAAATTTATCTTGATTTGTAATCCTAGTCATGTTGATCTGAACTTCAAAGAATGAATTGCTGGCTTTTGATTTTCAAATATATTTCGTATCGGTTATTAGTTCGGGAATATTATCTGTCGAAATTCCAATCTGTTGCAGTAAACTTATTTCATTATTACTTATTTGAATTTTTGTGGCGTTCACCTAACTATAAACCAATGATAATGATAATTGATAATGATACAGGTTAAAGTCTTTATAAACAGAATTGGCTGCATTTTCTATTTGAGAACTATTTATATAAGTAATTAAATTACTGCCTTCGTAAATCTGAAGGGGTGTATCATGACTAAAAAATCTGAGGATCCTAAAAGGTCTTTAAAAGAGAGAGAGAGAATTGAACGTTGTCACATCTTGTAGAATTATAGTTCCAGCTGTTCTGTGTATAAATCAGATTGAAAAATGCATTGTAGTAACTTAAAATCACTCATACAGTTCACGTACATATATTAAGCTAATATATTGGATGACAATACACAAAGTAATCCACCGCTAAAGATCTTTGTATTTTAAAAGATAACATATTTATATATTTGAATATTATTTTTTGGTTATTCAAGTATACCTTTTGTACAATTGTTAAATGTTACATTTACAAAGTTGATATTTACTATCTGATCTTTTTCGTTATTCATGCATTTGACTATTGATTAAAGTTATTCAATCGTGAAGTAGAATGAAACGTTTTATATATTTCATTTTATCTTGACACAAACGAAACACCATGAATCGAGAAAGGTATTGGAAAAATTATTTTAAAAATGGTGTGTACTCAAATTGGTTGGTTGACATGAAGTATTTTTAACTTAAGTGTGAGCATTTCATTGGAAGTAACATGCGATCGATTTATAGTTTTGAATAAAAATTAGAAAGGTATGATGGCAGCAAGCTATAACTTTGATAATTGTTTTTCGGGCTTTTTATCGACCCTTTTTGTATGTAGGTACAATTCGTACCTAGATAACAAAAGCATGTATCAACTGATTTGAGATATACTAAATACGAAAATGATGCCTTAACTCCCTTTACATACAAAATACATTTTTATTAAATCTCTAATCTGTCTTACGATAAGTTCATGATATACACTTAACTGATACCATAGTGGTTCCCATAAAACGTATGTTTGAAAGATATATTGTCTACCTGTCATATCACCCTCAAGAAATTTTTTGACACACCTTTGACAAAAAACTGGCCGTTCATGATATTTTGTCGATGGCACCTGTGTCACTTTGTTAGTTTCCCTCAGATATAGTCTGGTTTTACAATTTGACTGGAAAGCTATAAACTAGCAATCGTAATTTTTTAAAACGTTATAGGTTACTTTTACAGTGATATGTGGTCTTCTTTAGTCAAACATGTCCATACAATATTCTTGTTTTTTTAATTTTAAATTGATTTCAGTCATAAAATATATTTTTCACAATTCCCTAACATTAATTTCTATGAATTTAAAACATACATACGTTTGAGAAATTCCGAATAGATATGTCCTTAATTTAAATGTAGTATTATAAAAACGCATATAGATAAATAGGAAGTCTTTTATATTCTAGAATGAAATATATCGATTATTTTTTACTTATATACGGATATCTTTAAACGCACGTCATTATCATAATAGTATAGAAAACTGTTCAGGTAAGACTTATTGAAGTTTGTTTACATACTATATATAAAATGTCTTAAAATGTCCATTAAAGATAGTACAATTTCAATATTTGATAAAGAATGATATGTCAGCACAAAAATATTGAAAATATAAATTAGACATACTAGTTATGTGTGGGTCGGGTCGTCTAGTTCTTAAACATAAGCAGTTAATTTCGTTCTAAAATGGTATAAAGTACTGATTCTTTTTTACCTGTACTGTAAAGCCTTTCTGGGAGAAAATGTGAATTTTCAATCAGAATGGTACTCCGAATACATATATTTTGTACAAAAATGAATGACAAAACACAATAGCAAGGTTTCCGTAAAAACAATTAAATGCAGAAGGCAGAAAATAAAACATGACATCAAAAAATATTCTGCAATTGATCCTGTCATGAAGTTTAGTTTCTCTAATTTTCATGCTATTTTCACATTTCCTGACTGGTGTGAGAAAAATATTTCTATTTTCTAGTGAAAAGTTTGTTCTCATCAATGATTGGTCGAAATTTTATTGTGACGTTAAATTTTCTTTGTTTCATCTGAATTTTCCTATCATTTTGCCTATTGTGACGTCATGAAAAAAGGCAACCATGCCTGATGTTGTCACATAAAAAGTACGCAACTTTCTTCAAATCTTTGAAAAGAATGATAAAAAATCATTAGAGAAACAGATTTTACCACTATAACTCGTGTATTATGATAATTTTCCACTGTCGACAGTTAAATTTTAACTATTTAAAAAGCTCGGCAAAGCCTCGCGCTTTAAATATTAAAATTTAACTGTTTCGAGGGGGGAATATCGTAACACACTTGTTGCAGATGTAGAATCTATATTTCTCTTATTTTTTTCTTGAAATATCCTAATGTTAATATAATGTTAAGCACTCTACGCTGTTTAGAAATTGTCACTTTTAATATGTGTCTCATTCTCCCGGTAGATTAGGCAATATACTTATTTAACACTTAAATCTAATACTTTGCACAGATATTCACAGCTGCATTTTTCATGATTTAGGGACTTTTTGTCTTGCTATCCTCTATTGCAGCTGTTGCAAATTAATAATACTACGCTAAATAGTCCATACATACAATTTCTTAACATTTGTCAAACCGTGT
Organism: Mytilus edulis; assembly: GCA_019925275.1. Lineage (NCBI taxonomy): Eukaryota > Metazoa > Mollusca > Bivalvia > Mytilida > Mytilidae > Mytilus > Mytilus edulis. The sequence goes on from CM034358.1 coordinate 53,565,314, forward strand.
ATGGAAATCTTTTAAGGGGGCTCGCAGGTCTAAATCAACTTTTTTTCTAATATAGGATTTTGCTATTTTTTTCTATGATTAAACTTTATCTTATACCCAATAGAAATATAAAATAAAAAAATGGGGTCACCGTTCATTTAAGCTCTCAATCTGTCTCCGAAAGAAGCATACATATTTGTTATTGTCCGATTTTTACTGTTGAACTAATAGGAGAAATATTGGTAATATCGAGAAAAAAAACGAAAAAAAAAAACGTTATTACAGACATCGCTTAAATTTTACCATCATTAAGTTTATGTACAGCTTGTTTAATAACAACTATGAAAAATATAGATCACCGATGAGTAACTAAAGATCTTTGTATTTTAAAAGATGACATCTTTATATATTTGAACATTATTTTTTTGTTACTAGTATTCAAGTATACCTTGCGTACAATTGTTAAGTGTTACATTTAAAAAGTGGATATTTACTATCTGATCTTTTTCGTTATCCATGCTTAACATTTTCAATTGAGAAAATATAAACTGTGTAATGTAAAAGCCTGATAGACTATTGATCAAAGTTATTCTATCGTGAAGTAGAATGACACGTTTTATATATTTCATTTTATATTGACACAAACGAAACACCATGAATCGAAAAAGGTATTGGAAAAACTATTTTAAAAATGATGTGTACTTAAATTGGTTGATTGACGTGAAGTATTTTTAACTTAATTGTGAGCATTTCATTGGAAGTAACATGCGATCGATTTATAGTTTTGAATAAAAATTAGAAAGGTATGATGGCAGCAAGCTATAACTTTGATAATTGTTGTTTCGGGCTTTTTATCGACCCTTTTTGTATGTAGGTACAATTCGTACCTAGATAACAAAAGCATGTATCAACTGATTTGAGATATACTAAATACGAAAATGGTGCCTTAACTCCCTTTACATACAAAATACATTTTTATTAAATCTCTAATCTGTCTTACGATAAGTTCATGATATACACTTAACTGATACCATAGTGGTTCCCATAAAACGTATGTTTGAAAGATATATTGTCTACCTGTCATATCACCCTCAAGAAATTTTTTGACACACCTTTGACAAAAAACTGGCCGTTCATGATATTTTGTCGATGGCACCTGTGTCACTTTGTTAGTTTCCCTCAGATATAGTCTGGTTTTACAATTTGACTGGAAAGCTATAAACTAGCAATCGTAATTTTTAAAAACGTTATAGGTTACTTTTACAGTGATATGTGGTCTTCTTTGGTCAAACATGTCCATACAATATTCTTGTTTTTTTAATTTTAAATTGATTTCAGTCATAAAATATATTTTTCACAATTCGCTAACATTAATTTCTATGAATTTAAAACATACATACGTTTGAGAAATTCCGAATAGATATGTCCTTAATTTAAATGTAGTATTATAAAAACGCATATAGATAAATAACGGTGACCAAAGGAAGTCTTTTATATTCTAGAATGAAATATATCGATTATTTTTTACTTATATACGGATATCTTTAAACGCACGTCATTATCATAATAGTATAGAAAACTGTTCAGGTAAGACTTATTGAAGTTTGTTTACATACTATATATAAAATGTCTTAAAATGTCCATTAAAGATAGTACAATTTCAATATTTGATAAAGAATGATATGTCAGCACAAAAATATTGAAAATATAAATTAGACATACTAGTTATGTGTGGGTCGGGTCGTCTAGTTCTTAAACATAAGCAGTTAATTTCGTTCTAAAATGGTATAAAGTACTGATTCTTTTTTACCTGTACTGTAAAGCCTTTCTGGGAGAAAATGTGAATTTTCAATCAGAATGGTACTCCGAATACATATATTTTGTACAAAAATGAATGACAAAACACAATAGCAAGGTTTCCGTAAAAACAATTAAATGCAGAAGGCAGAAAATAAAACATGACATCAAAAAATATTCTGCAATTGATCCCGTCATGAAGTTTAGTTTCTCTAATTTTCATGCTATTTTCACATTTCCTGACTGGTGTGAGAAAAATATTTCTATTTTCTAGTGAAAAGTTTGTTCTCAGCAATGATTGGTCGAAATTTTATTGTGATGTTGAATTTTCCGATTGTGACGTCATGAAAAAAGGCGACCATGCCTGATGACGTCATAAAAAAAGGACACAACTTTCTTCAAAACTTTGAAAAAGAATGACAAAAATCATTAGAGAAACAGATTCCATCAGTGTAACTCGTGTTTTATGATATTTTCCCACTCTCGAGAGTTATATTTTAATTATTTATAAAGCTCGGCAAAGCCTCGCGCTTTAAATATTAAAATTTAACTGTTTCGAGTGGAGAAATATCGTAACACACTTGTTGCAGATGTAGAATCTATATTTCTCTTATTTTTTTTTCTTGAAATATCCTAATGTTAATCTAATGTTAAGCACTCTACGCTGTTTAAAAGTTGTCAATTTTAATATGAGTCTCATTCTCCGCTAGATTAGGCAATATATTTATTTAACACTTAAATCTATTACATTGCACAGATATTCAAAGCTGCATTTTTTATGATTTAGGGACCTTTTGTCTTGCTATCCTCTATTGCAACTGATGCAAATTAATAACACTACGCTAAATAGTCCATACCTTCAATTTCTTAACATTTGTCAAACCGTGTATAGAAATCTTTTAAGGGTGCTCGCAGGTCTAAATCAACTGTTTTTTTAATATAGGATTTTGCTATTTTTTTTTTTTAATTAAACTTTATCTTATGCCCAATAGAAATATAAAATAAAAATATGGGGTCACCGTTCATTTAAGCTCACAATCTGCCTCCGAAAAAATCATACATATTTGTTAATGTCCGATTTTTTCTGTTGAACTAATAGGGAAAATATTGGTAATATCGAAATAAAAAAAGATCGTTATTACAGAAATCGCTTAAATTTTACTATCATTAAGTGTATGTACAGCTAGTTTAATAACAACTATGAAAAATATAGGTCACCGATGAGTTATAAAAGAAATTAATTTCAATTTAAATGTCAAAAAATTACATTTTTGCACTAAAGGGAGATGATTTGGAGCTTTTCCAATGATATAACCATTGTTATCGCTATTTTGTGCATTTTTCTTTTGATCTTTTTTGGTGATAATTTTTCATATCATGCTTCTCACTTGAGATGGAAAATTATCGCTAGAGACTAAGGAGGCCACGTGGCGTTGCTAACGACATTGACATTGAAATTGACAACTCCGTCATAGGTAAAATAGCGATAAACAGATTATCATTGGTCATCTCAACTCGATTGCTTTTCTCACTTTCTCTGTACCAGCTCAAGCGAGAAAATCAATCTCGTTGAGATGATCAACGATAATCTATAATTAAAGTAATCTGTGGCCAAACCAAATCGATTTGTCTTGGTGATTTTTGTACCATATCATAAAATAATAACTAATAGTGTAGTAAATAAAAACTGTAATAAAAAAACAAAAGTTGAATTTTTTGCTGAATTGTTTGTACCCGCGAGCCTCCTTAAAGCGATGTTATCAAAGATATATACAACCACATCTTTTTTTTTTTTTTTTTGAATTTTTGTTCACTATTTTGTCATTTATTTTTAAGGTTAACCTTGAAGGTCTGTTCGGGAGAAGAAATGAATACAGTTTATGCTTTTTTTTTGGCAGGGTTTACATTTTCAGGTATTGTATTATGTGACATTTAAATTATTGCACTGAATAAAGTTAAGATAAAGATAGTACAGTAAACAATTTTCAAAGGTACGAAGCTTATAATTTGAAAAGTTTTTCACATCTCATTTTTCTATTATCGTTGATAAGGAGTTACAATCTGACCCCTCTTCCAATTTACGACTACCATGAAGAGACTGCAAGACCACAAATCTAAAAGAGATCAGAATTTTTTTTCAGGCGACCGTTTGACAAAACGAAATAATAGTTCTAAAAAGCACGCCCTTTGATATCCATTCTGTCTACCAAAAAAAAAATGTACCAGTTTTAAGTAAGACTAGAACATTTTAATTATGACATTTACTGGTTTCAACTTATGGGGAATGGAGTAGATATGATGATAATAAACAATGATTGGCACATTTGAAAATAATAAACATTTTAATGTCTTTTGTAATTGTGTTTTTGTTTTGGTCATGTTAATGTCTGCATTTTACATGTTTCAGTCGATTTATTTGTTTATAATTGTCACCTTTGATTTCTTCTCGTTTTTGTTGTTGTTAAATATGGGGAATAGTCTAAATATATTTAACGGTATCAAAGATACTCACTAGATTCGAAAATGTATGCATATTTTTGTCTGTTTCAGAAATCAGTTCTTGCAATATTGACGTTTGCCTTTCCTGGAGTGCTTACAAAGACAAATTAGTTTTCAAATGTAAAGTTAATTACTTGAAGTGGAAAGTTGAGTTAAAAAACCAGTTCGGTATCGAACTTGCATATTGTCTTAATCCTCACCCGGATTCTAGCTGTATTTCTTATTATAAGAACTGTACAATCACGCAAGACATAACAAATAATATAACAATCTTAATAGTCAAAGGACATATTGATAGAAAGATGGATGGAGAATGGACATGTTACCATGGAACCAAGCATGGTTACGCTATGGTCAATGTCACCGTTCTTAAAGAAGGTAGTCTTATTATTTGCATTTATAAATAATACAAATACTGTTTTTGACATGTTAGAATCGGTATGAAAAAACAAAACGTCGGTTTCGTTTATCTGTTATCAACATGTTATTACCATTGTGATATAGTCGCACACCTATAAAAAAGAGATACATGTAAAAGTAAATCTACTAACTACAGGAGAGATGACTATTTTGAGTTAAAATTTCACATATGATACAATTTGATGTTGCAGTTAAAGTAAACACCTTTTGGCAGGTTCCTGCTCTTCGGTCGGATTGATGTCTTTATGAAACATTTTCGATTTTGATTCACAATTTGATGTATAGTTTTTTGTTTAAAGATGCTTGATTTGACAAGTCCATTTGTGCCGATATCTCACATTAAATCTTATATGATTCCTCATCTCCAGATTCATATTATGAGTTTGGTCACTAAGAATGTTCCCCTTTGTTTACACTTTGATAGATTATTCGACTGGAACTTATGTTGTACACTATTCTTGTTAAATACAGTCATGGGATACTGGGGTTCTAAGACAATTTAAATATTTAAACAAAACCAACGCAGGCATGACATTCCTATTCATAAGCACCATGACAAGAAATACATGTAACGTTTTGGAGCTTAGAAAAATATATCAATTAATAATTAAATGAAATTCTTGGAAATTTCGTGAATGATCGCGTTTAAAACAAACATCAGTGCAAAATATGATGTAATACGAATGAAAACTACCAATGCAAGCTGAATATTATTCCGTTATTTGTACAATTTAAGATTTGAATTTTTTTCAGATGATTGCTATTCAGTTTTGATTTTAATTCATTATTCAAACATTCATAAATTCCAGCCTGTCAATATGGGAGACTTACCTTGTGCATTTGTCGATTAGCAAGACCTGTGATCGATGAGTTTAATTGTATACAAAATGTATGTTTCTAAATAGAATTAAAGAAAGGTACTTTCCCGGCTGAACTGAATGTTCTAAAAATATATTGTCCATCGACTGTTCAACCCTTTATAACATTTGCCCATGTGAAATTAAAAAATCGTCGAAATAAAGCAATTTACAATTATTTTCAAAATAAATTTTGGTAGCATACGCTTAAAATGTGTTGCCTGGGATATCATACAGCATTTTTTTTTTTATAGTAAACAAATAGGTTAAACATGCTTCACAGAGGATTACTCTGCTGATGTTTCTTATTTACAAACTATATTTTTAAACTAGAATTGCCATGGCGAGCAATAGCGGAAGTCACCCTGGTCAGCAATTGCCACTGAATGCAGACATTTTTTAACTTTATAACATTGAATTGACTTATTAACCTCACGATACATCATTTTGCAAATTTTCAGAAAATTCAAAGAATTTTGAAAAGTTTGATGTTTGTACTGTTTCTATGGCAACGGTCGTCAATTTGAAAATTCCAAAGATAGAATGCAAGTCTTTGCATGCCAAGTGACATTTGCACAAAGTTTCATTCATTTTGGGAGACTTTCCAATTTTTCACATTATTTCAGTTTCCATGACAAAGGCAGTCATCTTGGAAATGGTTGTTAAAAGCGTAACTATTTAAATCTAGGAACAAAAGTAATTAAATTTATGATTTTTTGTCATAATGAGGCAATTTCAATCAACTGATCATACAATGTAGGAGCCCAACTCAAGAATGTGTATGACAAGTTGATTGAAAATTAAAATATTGTACTGGTATACACATTGTTAATCAGCGGGGTTCCCATGATGACTTTCATTAGCTTTTATTCAACTCAATATAGTAAACTAGATTTACAATGTGTATGCCAGTAAAATATGTCATCCTATTTCAATTACTAATAGATACAGGGTGTCCCCCAATTTGGCCCCAAAGATCTTCAATCAAGTGTTGGTTAAAAATTATGAGAAAACATCTCAAGTTATGGATAATTTTAATACTTTGGACAAAGATCTGAGAAATCGCATCATGAATATTGTTATTTTAAAACGTTGGTGACAATAAAACTACTACTTGTATAAGCAGTTTAATTGACTTCGTATTAGTCATAGATGTGACATGTGAAAGGAGTTTTGTTTCTAAAAAAATAATATACCGTTAACGTGATGAGCTAAAACGTTTCATGGTTTACGTCCTTTTTAGATAGATTTGACAAACGTTTGAAAGGTGTGTTTCTTCATTTGTCTTCACCTTTAAATGCATGATTACAACGTAAGAGTAAATCACTATTTTTTTTAAAACATAAAATATATATAGCAGAGAGCTTAATTTAACAATTTTTAAACTCTCCAAATGAAATAACGAAAAATTGGCAGTTTTCCGTGTAGCCATTTTGTTTTTAACAAACTTGCATTAAGCTTTTAAAGGAATATACATTCATTTCTTTTCTTCTTTTACGGTGATAATCAAACATAGCATTTTGTACAATGATGTGTATCGAATGGCACTACAAATGTATATAAATAAATAACTTGTACAGTACTTGATCTATTTTATTTACATTTATTTTATTTTTTTTAGATAAAGGAACCATAGGTAAGTATATATTATCGGGTAGTGTCGTTTTTCTGTCTTGGAGCTATTATTGCAGTGATTTTGTAATAGTTTAATCTAGTTAGTCATGATTTGGTTAAGTGGTACTTACAAACAGGGAATACTGTAACTATGTTATGAATGTTTTCATTAAAGAAATAATGAAGATGATTTTGACTGTCAAATAGCTTCATTTGTAGCTGTTGTGTTTGCAAATAGTAAGTTTGCTATGTATGTATGTAGAAATATGAAACATGCATGTTTGTATGTGACATGTACTATATTAACCATGGTTCTTACGGGTTAACATATTAAACCAACGAATCCGGAGGATGAGTTTGTTTAAATGTGTTTACATGGTTAATGAATAAAACACATGGTATATACAATTTGTAAAATAAACAAAATGATTTACAGCATGAAGTAATATGAAAAATTGACCATGTTTCCGTTTATATTAATGAGACGAAAGCTCGCGCAAGTCAGGTATGCGTCCTGTGTACGGACGACTGGCTGCAGTGTTCTTTTTGAAATTAAATAAAAAATGTTAAAACAAGCAAAACGAATACAAAACATTATTCTTATAACAGGAAGTTTTGTTTGTGTAATTAATTCTCATTATATCGTTCAAACTATATAATAATCTTGTTTTAACATTGAATTTGCGGAAATAGTAGCCAGGGTGAGTGCAAATAGTGTTCGACCCGAAGAATAGTGACAGTAGTGTATTTCAATTAAAAAAACAAACATTTATGTTTCTCTGCATATGCATTTAATTATATTGCAACTAGTTGAGTTAACATAGCTATATTTTGTATATGTCAATTCACTGGGTCGATGCCTCTGCTGGTGGACTATTAGTCCCCGAGGGTATCACCAGCCCAGTAGCCAGTACTTCGGTACTGGCATGAAAAAACGGATTTGTTGTGTTATTAAAATTTTCTGTTACAAAATGATAGAAATTATTATAAATTAAGGAATGTATCTCCCTCATGAACCTTTCACGGATTTGGCTATACTTTTTGGACCTTTTGGATTATAGCTCTTCATCTTTTATATAAGCTTTGGATTTCAAATATTTTGGCCACGATCATCACTGAAGAGACATGTATTGTCGAAATGCGCATCTGGTGCAAGAAAATTGGTACCGTTAATTTTATTCATCATGGTACACTTTCTCCACAATCAACAGAACCTCGCCCTTCCCCAGTTTCCCAGCCTTATACAAAATAGTTTATATTTTCCTGACATGGACCAAATTAATATTGTATATTGCTGTCTTAAAGAGACTTGATGTTGTCTTCTTGGCTACTCGAAAAAAACAAAGAAATTGATTCAATAGCATGAATAGTATGTTTTGAGTCGAAATGCTTGATTTAACTCTGTATATGAATATAAATGTTTTTGCAGAATACAGTTTAGTTTTTATATTTTAATTAGTGGTTCATAACATCATCATTTCAAGCGCACATATAATCAGGCTAATAAATTCAAAACACTTGTCAGTCAAAGTTACAACGCTCCGCCTTTGCACGGGAATATAAATAATGATTGACGTTAAAATCAATAGCAATGCATACTATTTTCGCATACAACCCGTGGATTGTGTAAACCATAAAAAAAAACGTGTACGGTGTAAATGTGTATAGCATATGGTGTTATGGTGTAAGGTGTATAAAAAGTAAAATCACAAAAATACTAAACTTAGTGGAAAATCAATTCGGAAAGTCCATAATCACATGGCAAAATCAAATAACAAAACGCATCAAAAACGAATGGACAAGAACTGTCATATGGTGCTATGGTTTATGTTGTAAGGGGAATAGTGTAATGGTGCTTGGGGAATGGTGTGATTATGTATAATGCGATCGGGAATGGTGTGAATGATGGTTTACGACATTTCATTTTTTATTACGAAGTTCTTTTTATTTTATTTTTTCGAATTGTAAACATAAACAATAATAATAACTTTAATATTTGAAAATTAATTGCATTATGGGTAATTTCGGATCGTGTAGATAGAATTGGGAATGGTGCATGGTGTTATGTGTAAGGTGTGTGTATGATGCAAATGTGTAACGTGTATGGTACAAGGTGTATGGTGTAATGGTATATGATTTATGGTGTAATGGTGTATGGTGTTAGTGGGAAGTTTACACCATCCAAGGACTGTAGCGCAGTTAATGCTATATATTTCTTTTAAAACTAGGCACAAATATTGGAATATTACTATAGAAGAACTTTTATACAGGAAAAATCTACTAATAAATCATATTCTATGTTTTTAATTTCCCTTTCATTAAAGAAGCAAAAAACACGATTAAATTTATACTTAAATTTAAAGATTTCGTTCAAACTGCTTTGATTACTTATGCAATAAATTTAATTTATTCGATCCAATTATATAAAAGCTATTTTGAGAACAATGACCAAACACTTATTAAACACGGGAGGATCCAGAAGCATGGAAAGTGTACGTCCCCTATTTTATCGCCAAAACACATCTCATATTATTGACGATTTATAAAAAAATAAAATCGTTCAAAAATGTGTTTTTCTTGCCCCGCTCGGTAATATTTATTCCTTTTCACTAGAGTTGGCGACTTCCCAAATTTTGAACTAATTTAATTAGAATATTACTTGACTTTACTTGAAATAAGGTTTCTTGAATGAAAAGTGGGATATATGTTGTGTTTATAAATGATTTATTGATTGTTGTTTTTAAAGTGAAATTCATAATCGTTCAAATATTTAAGAGGTGGATATCTTTTAAATAAATTAGGCGGAGCTTAAACCATGGAATAACATGAAAATAAATATGTTGTTCCATGGCTAAGCTCCGTCTTTTTTTCCTTAGGATCTAGTTTAGTTGCATATTTTTTTAACATCGAATTGACGATTATTTACCATGCTTTTTCCTCAACACTTTTTATGCAAATTATTTCATTAAACAGACCAAAAGAAGAAATACCATTTATATTACTTATTTTAAGCGGGTAATTGATTTTTACATAAAAAAAATAATTTAGTTTTCTACGGTTTACATCACATTGTTTGTTATTATTTTACCGCTTTCAAATATTTCTATAAATTATCTTTACTTTTGCATGGTCATGAGAGGTCATGAATTCAAAACTTCATCAGGGATAAAATTGCATAATAAGAGCATTCAATAATAATCTTGATAATTTCCGAAAATACATTTTTTAGTATTCGAAGTCACTTCAGCCACTATGAATGGTTGGTGTTGTGTGAAAACACCTATCAACAGGTGTTACAAATTTCTATTTACATAAGGCTTGGGTGTTTAAAAACTGACTTTTAACCCACCTGTGTGATGCCAATATAGGATATTTTTTGTAAGATTGCAGGATTAAAGAATCAAAAACTTACACAACCCGTAACCAATATATATAAAGAGAGTTCCAGACGAAAAAGAGTTCCATTGAATATTAGCACAAATTAGTTATGCCTATATAAATTGTTATACTCACAGCTGTCATATCTTTGAATAGAAACGTTAACTTTAAGTGAAATTATGCATGTACGATCACAAACTTACCAATTAAAGTAGCACTTCAGTCTGACTTTTCTGACTCCTTCAAACAGTATAACACGATGAATATCTCCAAAATGACTCAATATATTTTGAAATCTTGAACTCATTTTACAGCTAAAATGTAATTCAATCTTAAGCTAGCGATTTCTTTTGGCATACTCAATTAAAAAAAGCATTTTCTGCCAAAAGTTGGATTAAAAAATACTTTTCAGTTAAAATGTTAGTAAAAAAAAATCATCCTTTTAATTCACAATATACAAGCTACTGAACCATATCTTAAATTTAGTATATATGCCTCCAATTAGAAGATAACACATCTTTATTGGTTGGTGTATGCCTTTTTTTTTAGAGTACTCAGGTTTGGAAGATTTACTTGACCAAACCATGGACCACTCAACCAAATTATGACACAATTAACGCTCGTTGACAAGATGACGTTAATGCCCGTATGTATAGCTTTCCATCCAATTGCAAGGTTGACTTAGATGTCCAAAAGTTTATTTAGACGTCGATGTTATTGTTAAATTGATATATTTTACAACTACGGGTTTCCATTAAAGGGACACGTAAACATATCTGTAGAAGGTCCTGTATTGTACTGCAGACGACATAATAGCAACAAAAAGTTAAATAAAAGTTGACGAAAACAATATGGTAACCTAATCTTAAATTCTATCCTTATTCAATCCTATTTTGGGGAAATTTTCAGAAATTCAAATGTGACGTCACTTTGTTCGTTTATAGCCTTGGCTAATTAAGGTTGTTTTTTGTATCTCTTTTTATTCTGTAGATAGTCACCTCTTAAGTTTTATCATGGTTATCTATCATATAGTCATTTTTTTTTTTTTAAATGTTTGCAAAAGTATCAATTACTTTTTGGAACTTTTGGTCTGCAATGCTCTTCAACTTTGTGTTTGTTTTGGCTTTAGAACATTGTTCATCTGAACGTCTTGTGTGGACGAATCGCGCGTCTGACGTATTAAAATTTAAACCTGGTACCTTTTGTTTACTATTCATGCTTTCTCTGTCCTATATGTTCTATTTGTATTGTAGTCCTGTCATGTAACGTTGTCATTTTTATCAAACCTTATTTACTTATCAAACTTTTTCTAATCTTTGTTAAACCTTATATTTACCAAGATATTTCAATCCTGAAAATAATATGACTTATATCGTGTATATGTTCTAACTCTTTTAGGTCATTTTTTTAGCAGCAATAAGCAAAAAAAAAAACTGTGTCAATCGGACATGTTTTGATATTATATATGCCCTTGATTTTTTACTAGATAACATTTTTGTTCGCTTTGGAGATTCCGTATATCGTCAGATTATCTGAATTCCAACGCGGACTAACTGTGCACCACTTATTGCGGACCTGTTTTTATATTGCTATGAGTTACAATTTATGACAAAATCAACAAAGATCCATCGAAACAATCTCTGATAAACACATTTAATAACACTTTTAGATATTTGGAGGATGTTTTGACTCTCAATAATGACGACTTCAGTATGTATACTAAAGAAAGTCATCCTGTTGAACTTACTTAAAAAAAAGCTAATACTAACAATGACCACTGTCCTTTACTCGATCTTAATATCTTTATACTAAAGCTTAATACTAAAATTTATGATGAAAGAGATAATTTTTCATTTCCTGCCGTTAATTATCCATTTTTAGATGGCGACGTTCCATAGTAACCATCTTACGGTGTTTATTTATCTCAACGTGTGTATGTAACAATGTTTTAGATTTTAACGAGAGAAATTTATGTAATACTGGAAAATTATTACACCAGGGTTTTTGATATCAAAAACTAGTCATAACATTTACTAAATTTTATCATCGGTATAAAACATTGTCTGTTAATATAGCTCAACATGCAGACTTTTTCTATTTCCATTCTAAATTTTATTCTTATACGTTCAGCATTGTTCAGGTATTTCATCGGTATAAAGACATCATTCGTAAATATAGCTCAACATGCAGACTTCTTAAACGTTCAGGTATTTAACATCAAATGTTTTATGGAAATATTCTTTATAAAGCACAAAGGTGTCAGTATTCACCTCAGAAACTAACAAAACCTTTAAATAGACTTATGAAGAAGGGATATAGTTACAATACTATTGTCGGGTCATTAACGATTGCATATCAATATTTGGTGTTAATATTGATTCTCTTATAGGGTCTTTGCATCGGATCTAAACACATCTATTCAAAAACCAGTTGTTGGCATGACACGGAATATGTTCTTCTCATATATGTTTATTTTCTTTGGTTTCATCTTTAGACATCAGACTCGGACTTCTCTTGAACTGAGTTTAAAATGTGCGTATTGTTATGCATTTACTTTTCTACATTGGCTAGAGGTATAAGTTGCATTTTTGCGCCTGTCCCAAGTTTTTCTTGTATTATTTTCATTTTAGTTTCTTGTGTTCAAATAAGTATGGCGTCATTATCTCTGAACTAGTATATATTTGTTTAGGGGCCAGCTGAAGGACGCCTCCGGGTGCGGGAATTTCTTGCTACATTGAAAAACTGTTGGTTTTTCTATGGTCGGGTTGTTGTCTCTTTGACACATACCCCATTTCCATTTTCGATTTTATTGAATTGAAAAAAGTGCCTTCGGATGTACAACATCTCCAATAAGTTATATTAATGTTTCTATGTTATACTGACATATGTACCTTGTAATGAGTTTTGTTTCAATCTTTACATTTCTTGCAGAAAGAACCTGTTGGAAAGACTTCATGGCATGGACTTGTGTCGGCTTCATATCTCCATTGGTCTTGTATAGTCTTTTAAGAATCATATATTTCATCATAACACGCAGTAAGTTCATATATAAAGGCAACAGTAGTATACCGCTGTTCAAAACTCATTAATCCAGGGACAAAACAAAATCGGGGTTACAAGCTAAAACCAAGGGAAACGCATTAGATATAAGAGGAGAACAACGACATAACACCGAAACGTAACACACACAGAAACGGACCAAGCATCAGACAAAACACCACGAGAATAACAAATATAACATGAAAACCAAATACATGAATTTGGGATAGACAAGTACCGTTCCACGTCTGATCTCAATATCTCAAAAATAAGAGAAAACACAAACGACTCAACGTTAAAATGCAACACACACAGAAACGAACAATAATATAACAATGGCCATCTTCCTGACTTGGTACAGGACACTTTTAAAGGGGAATAAAAGTGGTGGGTTGAACCTGGTTTTGTGGCATGCCAAACCTCGCACTTTAATGGCAAAGTTAAATATAACATTGAAATGACAACATAATATTACAGGACTACAATACAAATAAATAGGAGAACGTATTAGACAAAGAAAAACATGATTAATAGATAACAAAAAGCATCAGGTTTAAAATTCAATACACCAAAAACGCGCCTTGTCCACACAGGACTTACAAGTGACGCCCAGATATAAAAGATCGAAAGTGAAAAAAGTACAAAGTTGTACAGCACTGGAGATAAAAAGTCATACTTTTACCTATAATTAGTGTTGTCAATTGTCAAGATTAGGATGATTACAATAAGATCTTTGAAATAATTTTCATATTATTGATTTTTGTTTGAGAGTTTTCGTTGTATACAAAGCTGTTAATATTTTTTGAACTGACCAAGAACGATTATATTTCATTTGCATAATAATTGTTTATTTAATTACGTGTGTAATCAAAATGATTTCATTTATAATCATCGCAACTTAAGTTGTTATCCCCAAACAGCAATGTCATGGAACTTAGTGGATTTTTTAACTTGTTAATATGTACTTTTATCTAGCTGTCAGTTACTTACAGTATTCTCAGATCTGTACTGTATATAAGCTCATCATAGATACCAGGATTAAATTTTGTTTTAACCCAAGACGCGTGTTTCGTTTACAAAAGACTCGAGCTCTTCAGTGACGCTCGAATGCAACAAAAAAATTAAAAAGGCCAAATAATATACGAAGTTGAAGAGCATTGATGACCAAAATTCTTAAACATGTTACCAAAGACAGCTAAGGTAATCTATTCATGAAGTAGAACATCCTAAGTATTGTTTCTTTTGTTTTGTACGCATTTATTGCCATGTCTGGTTTATGGTTTTATTAGATCATGTTGATGTTTTTTCTTCATTGAATCGATCTTATGAGTTTAGCACTTTTAAACTGCTTTATATGTATTTTTCATTGTTATTACTAAATATCATATCAGTCTCACAAATCTAATCTTGAATTATATCCTAATTCAATCTTCTTTTAGGGAAATCGTTTCAAAAATTCAAATGTGACATCTCTTTGTAAGTTGAACTGGCCTTGGCCTACGCGGCTGTGTATTTTTATGTGCTGTTATTTATATTGTTTTATGTAATGTATCCGTTTTTATTCATTAGTTAGTCACCACTTCGGTGTAATCATGTGTATATAATATATAGTCATTTTTTAAAATTTACTGTTAGAAATACATGTAGTATGAATTATTCTATATCATAAGGATGTTACATTGTATATCCCAGGCAGAAAAACCCAGCCGTGTTGGTCACACATTTTCAGAACGTTTGGTCCTCAGTGCTCTTAAACATTGTTATTGTTTTGGCTTTCATTTTTTTGCATCTGAGCGTCACTGCTTAGCTTGATGTGGACGAGACGCATGTTTGGCGTATTAAATTTTAAACCTAATACCTTTTGTTAGCTATTATTCGTATGTTTCTCTGTACTATATTTTCTCCCATTTATTTGTATTGTAGTCCTGTTATGTAATGTTGTCATTTAAATTTTATATTATACATTTCCCTTAAAGCGGATGGTTTGGCATGCCACAAACCAGGTTCAGCCCACCATTTTTGTTTCCTTAATTGGCCTGTACCAAGTCAGGAAAATGGCCATCGTTATATAATAGTTCATTTCTTTGTGCGCTACATTTTAATGTTGTGTGTCTGTTGTGTCATAGTTCTCCTCTTATATTTGATGCGTTTCCCTTAGTTTTAGTTAGTAAGCCGGATCTGGTTTTTTTCAATCGATTTATGAATTTCAAACAGCAGTATACTACTGTTGCCTTTTTATACTGTTTTTTCTTGTGTTGTACTGCTTCACCATTGTTCTGGGCTAGGGAAAGGTGGCGCTTTACACAGGTTTCAACACGCCAAATTCGTTATGTGCAAGTCAGGAGCCAACAGAGACCATGCCAATAACAAAGACTTAGATTAACTATTCGAAAAAAAAAATACATGGCAAAAATCAAAAAGTCACCACAAACATACAACAGTACAAAGCCCAACAGCGAAAACCAAGGAATGAACAGAATACACTTCATCCAAAACCGCGGATTAAATCAGGGGGTTGTGAAGGATATCATATCCCGCTCTACTTGTGATAACCATAGTGTTTCTTGTGTAGGAACACATCGGTGTTAAAACTTATTTGAAAGGTCACAATCGAGAACAAGACGACGATGTTGTTGTTAAGACAAAAAACAATGATTTGATCATATCCGTCTTCGTCTGTGAATATAATAATGGATAATTTTCAACAAATTAGTGTTGACATCTATGATATTGCCGAATGAAGTTTTTCAACTTAACATGTTCAAATCGGTAATTTCTTGAATTGAGTCGATATTTGCATTTTAAGCAGCAACACTTTTTCAAGGAAATCAGGGTAGGAAATGCAAGCTGTGGAAAATCGTATCAACTTGGAGATTGTAGGAAAGAACCGCGGAGAGGGGTTGCTGTGGGTTAAACTAGTTAAACAATTCACCGTTCACCATTTTGACGCTAAACAAATTATAAAGAATATTTATCTAATTTCACGGTTCTTTCATATGACTTTTTGTCGGGGTAACAGCGTAATGCTCTTTATAATCAAATAACAAATGATAAAGCAAACTCAATACGCGAGCGAAGTTGCAGTATTGCTTTTAAGATGAGAACAATTAATAATTTCAAATTGACATAGCATTCTTTTAGTCATAGATCCTGACACTTAAATGCATGTATATCAATATTTCAAAATGTGGCAGATGCGACTGTAACCGTGAACCTTAATCTCTTGTTTATGAGACTACATTAATCATTTCCAAATTAGAAAACCCTTGTTTTTTATTATAAAAACATCATTCATATACCTGCATGTAAAATGATCAAGCTGCTTTGTGTATCTTGTTGTTTTTTCAAAGTGTCTGAAGAAACTGAAGGTCATATTGATATAAAACAATGGAATGGCGCACAGCCGATTCCAAAATGAGTAAACTAGTACACAAACTGTTAAATTAAACCACTAAATTGAACAAATATGTTGTCAATGAGAAACTTTAGCTTACTGATGAGCTCACTAATTACTTCACCTTTAGTGTAGCATATCTTAATTTCGGCATCAGGAGTGTAGATCGAAAAGAGGGCTGAGATTAATATTGTTTTTTACATTTCTTTTCAGATATTGTTTTGACTCCAATATATCGGTTTGAAACAAGCAAACCTTTAAAAGGTATTTAAAATTTTGAAATATTTTGTTTTACTATATTAAATGGATAATGATTATATCACCGCATTGAATATTACCAGATATCTATGTAAATGAAGGAACTATAATATCAGATGACAAGGATAGAAAACCTGTGAAATAAAATCCGGGAAAAGGGGATCAATAAGACATGGATCGGTAGAAAAGACGGAGTACAATAAAATGAAAATGCCGGAAACGTTTTCTTTGACTGATTTCCGTCTACAAATAAGGACATTGAAGAATGGATAGTTAAGGGAAGTTAAAGGTGGGGTAAGGAAGTGAGAATCATGGATATCTTTTAACTTCTCTTTTTTCTAAACTACTTATATTTAACACATTCGACAACAAACATGGAGTCATACTTGCAATATAGACAAAAATGAACAAGCTAAAGTGCACCTTTTTTTTAATGATATGTGATGGTACTAAACAATACAAAAGTTATGTTGATTGGTTATGTATCATATGTCATCATTTTGATAATTGACTCTTATATAACCCAGAGACATCTCATCATCAGAACTTGATCAAGTATTTTATTTTGAAATAGTTTTTTTTTTCAAGACAGAGAATACATTTGTAATCGATTAAATACCAGACCTATTTAAAAAAAATATGTATCATGTTTAACTTTAAATGGATATATTTTTATGTTGTGTGTTTATTAACTTATAAACAGAATTTACAAAAGCATAATCTAAGAAAAGCTGGAATAAATCATTATGAATTTATCAAAATATATTTATTTCTTTTCATTTACTTTGAAATATTATTCACGAGTTTTGTGTTTGTTTAAATCTTTTCAATAAATAAAAACTCTTTTTGTTTTATGATCATTTTGATTTATAAAATGATTTACATTATCTTTAACATCTATTTTTATTCTTTTATGATCATGATGATTTGCATATTAGGAAATACGTTCATGTGATAAGTAGAGGGAGCTTCCAATAATTGCCCTTGAATTATTTAATTTTTAAAATTTTAATAGACGACGTTAACATAACTACCTTTGGTACCCGACGTAAACAAGACGGTAGCAATAATAACACACGCCGGCATGTCGTTTAAAGGCTTTTAATCTTTTAAATTGAACGTTATCTTGTTTAATGTTTTTGTTTTTCTAGTATGTAGTGTAACCGGACTTTCCCTTATCATCATTTTTTCAATCTTACCATGTGTTGGTCTTTTGGAAGTCAATTGTGAAGGTATGTAGATGTTTTTGTTCTAGTAAATTAAAACATTGGCAGAGAGTTAGTATTAGAATAATCTTTATCGCACCTTGGTAAAATACTCGACGTTGTGAATGGTTAACACCGTTATACGGTGACCCAAGAGGTCAGTATATTTCATTAGGTGTTGACATGAATATCAATATTGTGGTCATTTTTATGAATTTCCCGTTTACAAAACTTTGAATTTTTCGAAAAACTAAGGATTTTCTTATCCCAGGAAAAGATAACCTTAGCCGTATTTGGAACAACATTTTGGAATTTTGGATCCTCAATGCTCTTCAACGTTTACTTGTTTGTCCTTATAACTATTTTGATATGAGCGTCACTGATGAGTCTTATGTAGACGAAACGCGCGTCTGGAGTACAAAATTATTATCCTGGTACTTTGATAACTATATAGACACCTTGCCAGAAAGTTATCTGCGTACGATAACTTTCTTTAACGGTTCACTATTGGCTCCTCTATGGATCCGTAGAAGGTCAGTAAAAGAGCGGTAGGAGATTTAGCCTTCGACCTCACATCATCTGGATGTCGTCTAAACGTCTATGGATGCGAAGGATGTCAGAAGCACACCATTTGACTTATATAATGGAACTTAATAAAGATATCCTTACCGTATATGGTTGTTAAGTATCACGAAAAGGATATTACAAAGTGGAGGAGATACCACGGTTGCAAAAAACAAAAGTCGAGAAAAGTACCGGTGGTTTTACACTAATGGAACAACATGCCCTGAACCAGAATATACTTATCATTAAATGATAATGTTTCCGGTAATGTGCACACTTCATAAGGATTAATAATATTTGGTTGGTTTAAAGACAAAATGATTTAAAGCACTCACGAGGTGGTTGAAATATAATAAGCAATACCTTAATTTCTTATTGTTAAGAATCACCAGTAGCACTGAATCCAAACGTTTTGAGAGAAAGGATGTATATGTACATATACCGACTGCACCCTCATTGTACATTTTGATTGAGATGGATGGGTGGCCACACATTTTTTTTAATAATTGTCTCTCTATTTTGTCTTATTATTTTGGTTCTTCTTTATGCTTCTTCTCCTTAACACGATCACATACATTCAATTGAAACAAGGAATTTTTAGGCAAATGCAGTATTATAAGTCGTCAGCAAAAACGATACAAAAGGAAATAAGAAAATTGAAATAAAATTGTATTTCTTTTTATAGTTAAACTGTTTAAAATATTTATTCATACAATGTGTTTTTCTTTAAAGTCGTTCGGTCTAAAATTTAACACAACGTGTTGAAAAATATTTCACCCGAAACTTACTAATTTTGTATCAATTAAGTGTTATGATAGAGCAAACCAGTCGAAGTACAATGCATGGGTATAGTTCTGACTGACTACATTTGTACGTAATATAGAACAATGTGACTAAGAACAAATCATGAAGTATTGTTTTACATTCCGAAGTTCATTTACAGATTACAACTGCGATAAGAACAAATGTAAGTCTTAACTCTATTTCGGTCCTATCACCATATTAAGTGAATGGTTCTATAAATCATCATATTAACAATTCTTACATTAAGATAAGGATAATAGCTTTTTCTCAACTCATTTTTTTCCTCATGATTTTGATACTTGATACTTATTTTGTATTTCAATTTTACTGGCACCTCAGGAACAGATTACCTTAGCCGTATTTGGCAATCATTTTGGAATTTTGGTCTTCAATGCTCTTCAACGGCGTACTTTATTTGGTCTTTTTTGTTTTAGGGAATTGACCGTCACTGGTGAGTCTTTTGTTCAGACGAAACACTCGTCTGATATGGATGCAATATTCGATTCTGTTATCTATGATGAGTTTAGTTATTTATTTATCAATATTCTGTTGCAAACTTGACCTTTACATTCAAGTTATCAGTGTGTATTTCAAATGTGGTACCCTATCATATTAACAATTCTTACATTAAGATAAGGATAATAGCTTTTTCTCAACTCATTTTTTTCCTCATGATTTTGATACTTGATACTTATTTTGTATTTCAATTTTACTGGCACCTCAGGAACAGATTACCTTAGCCGTATTTGGCAATCATTTTGGAATTTTGGTCTTCAATGCTCTTCAACGGCGTACTTTATTTGGTCTTTTTTGTTTTAGGGAATTGACCGTCACTGGTGAGTCTTTTGTTCAGACGAAACACTCGTCTGATATGGATGCAATATTCGATTCTGTTATCTATGATGAGTTTAGTTATTTATTTATCAATATTCTGTTGCAAACTTGACCTTTACATTCAAGTTATCAGTGTGTATTTCAAATGTGGTACCCTATCATACCCAGAATGTTTTGATATATAATACACAATATATATATTATTTTTTTTTAGAACAAAAAGCATTTGTAGCACCAGGCCTACTTTTAGGTACGATTGTAACAGTTGGTCTAATTACCAGGGGAACAGGTAGTATATTACAACCTGATATACAACGTCCCTTAAAGCTTACTCAATCAATGATATAAGGACATATTTCTACAATTTAGTGATGTTTTTTGTCAGCGTGTTTTTTTGTTTGTTTGGTTTGTTGTGAATTTTTTTTTGAAGAGGAGGATTGAAGAAGAGGGTTGGGTGAAAATAATCCGGATTTGTTTTTCTTAGTGAAAACCATGTATTTTTCTTTAACAATTTCAAAGAATTTCACAGTTTATCAAATCAATGTATTATTATTTTGCCATGATATCAGTTATTGTCATTCTCTTTTAAC
The DNA here is from genome assembly GCA_019925275.1 of Mytilus edulis. Lineage (NCBI taxonomy): Eukaryota > Metazoa > Mollusca > Bivalvia > Mytilida > Mytilidae > Mytilus > Mytilus edulis. The sequence goes on from CM034358.1 coordinate 53,586,546, forward strand.
TCATTATTCGAGTTATAAATCAAAAAAACATTTGGGGACAATTGATATATACTAATATTATATTTCATCAAATATTAAGCATCTTATATTGTCAAGAGTGTTTTAAATACTAGAACTCAAACGTCGGTTTTTCAAGTTTTGCAGAGCAAATATAATTATGAAAAAAGACGTGTGGCGCCTGTTGGGTAATTCATCATAAGGGCTGATCAAGGCTATAAAAAATCAAATTACATTTAATAAGTTTTAATTTCATGCATTAAAATATGAATATAGCAAACACAAAAAGTGGATTTAAATGTGCATCCATCGCTGTCGAAGTATCTTATCTAACTGATTATCCCGCTCTTTTCGATGCCAGTGATTCTTTTAGAAAACTAAGAAGTAAACTAATATGAATAAGATGTAATTTAAGCAGCAAAATATGTTATTGGTTATAACAGATATTAAATATTTCTGGGATCATTTTTCGTCGTAACTCCAATCCTCTTCCCTTTCCATAAATGTCACCTAACGAATTAAACTATTAACCAGGTGTATTATGATATGAGCAACACGACAGTTGCCACATGCAGAACAGAATATGCTTAACCTTGCGGAAAACCTGAGATAAGCCCCAGTTTTGAGTGGAGTTCGTGTTGCTTGGTCTTTAGTTTTCTATGTAATGTCATTTTATTTTTGAATATCTTTCGTCAATCTAATTCAAAACTCGCATTTGTGTTTATGGTCTAATTCTAATTTTATGCTTCTGTCAAACACTGCAAGACAAACAAAGAACCCATTGCAAGCAACTAAAAGGTGGAAAAACTGCATAACCAAAGCATCTGCACAAGTTCGTAAAATTTACAAGCAGGTTGCGTGTTGTTTCTCATAAATCAATATGTGTCTTTATTTTTCTTGAAATGGGTTGTCATCAAATGATGCCATTTTTAGAATAAAAAAATACTGCCCATATATTAAATCATTAAATGTGAAGGAATATGCGGCTGTTTTCTAACTGCGGCGTAAAGCAACCAACAATCAATTAATATCACTATTTCTCGTCTTACGAATTGATGAGGCTAAAACTATAAGAGCGAAACATGCATTCGCTGCAATTAAAAATGCACTTCTTTGAGTGGAATTCTGTTCTATGGTCAACTTCTAACAATGTTATTAAACTTTCGTTCACATTAACAATAATTGTGCAAATATCAATTTGTTCACCCTTGAAAAATAAGTTTCTTTCTGGATCTTCTTGATTGATCCGTATAAAAGTCTATTTAGCTTAGCGAAATATGTCAGTTTATGTAGTTTATACTTGTTTCTCGTTTTAACATAGATAAACCCGTTGGTTTTCCCGTTTGAACAGTTTTAAACTAGTAATTTGTGGGGCCCTTTATAGCTTGCAGCTCGGTGTAAGCCAAGACTCTGTGTTGAATGCCGTACCTTGACCTATAATGGTTTATTTTAATAAATTGTTACTTGGATGGAGAGTTGTTTCATTGGCACTATATATAGCCTGTATCAATAATTAAGATTCATATAAATGTTAGAATATGGATGGAGGGTTATTTTCGTGCAACATTTTTTTGTCATTTTTAACATGCTTTTGTTAATGAAGCACCTTAATAAACCTTTGTCGTAAATTGGGTACTTACAGCAAATTGCAAGCATTTTTTCGTTCATCCTGAAATAGTTATTCAATTTCATTCCTGTGTATTTATTTAGGTATTTATCTATTCTTTTTTTTATTATTAACTTTTTTAAATTATTTATCCCATTTATTTTATTTGTTCCTTTTTTTATTTTATATATTAACATTCAAAGGAAATCATATATTCAGTTGGAGAAAACTTATGCAGAATTATATTCCTTTTGTACTTTTATGTTATTACAGCATACAAGAGTCTTTTGTAATGTTTATTTCTGATAAAAAAAAAGGACTGTATTGTCAGCATTCGAGTAAACATTTTGTCCCTTTTAAATTCTTTTATAGATAATGATGGACACAATGCCAATTTAACCGATGAACTATAAAAACAAAATCAACACGATCTCCATAGTCTGATATAACTTGTGTTCAATATGAGGCTGTATGGTATTATTATAAGTTGTGAATGGTAATTACCTTCAAGACGAAGACAAAAGATTTCAACATGGAACTGAATTCAATTCAACGAATTTCAAGATATACACGTGATTTTGTGGAAGATTTTTTGTTACGGTTTGACTCTGGAAATATAACGTCCGGGTTGCCTGACATGTTATATTTTTTTATAAATTTAATTCAAAGCGTTACGCTTTGAAACGTAATGAGGGAACTGAACTGATTTCTAATTCGATTTTTCTATACAAGATAGACGAGAAAGATACGCGCAATCAGCTCAAAACTATCACAAAAACACAGTTGAAAGGGTAGATTTTTTTTAATTTCCACTTCACACACGATATGAGCGTCACTGGTGATTCTTCTGTAGACGAAACGCGCGTCTCGGGTACTAACTTATAATACTGGTACCTTTGATAACTATTTTCACCATTAGGTCAATGCCATTGCTGGTGGACGTTCCGTCCCCGAGGGTATCACCAGCCCATGGCCAGAAGTCAACATTTCCGATGTTTGAACAACTTTTTGGAATTTTGGATCCTCAATGATCTTCAACTTTGTTTTTGTTCGGCTTTATAAATATTTTGATATGAGCGTAACTGATTAGTTTAATGTAGACGAAACTCGCATCTCCCTACTAAATTATAATCCTGGTACCTTTAATGACTAATGCCGTGTTCACACCAAACGCCATATATATATATATATATACATGTGCTGTACTAGTTTACATGTTAAGAATTAGTTTAATGTTATGTGCACTGGTTTCACATTCAATTTGTTCACATCTATACACCTTGTCTTATACCTGTACATAAGATTTGTTATCACTTTAATGTAATGTGCACTTGTTTCACATTAAATTTATTCACACCTATACACTTTATTTAATTTCCTGTATATACGATTTGTTCACACTTGTAAACTATATGTCATTTAAATGTTCATTACGTAGAACTGAAAGCAACCTTTTCTAGAAGTTAGGGAACGACCATTTGACTTCATAAGAGGTTTGGGGGAATGGAGTTTTCCTTTGAAAACAATCTGATCCTCAATTTGATAAAGCAATTATTCTTGTCTTACAGATGATTAAAAGAAAAAAATCTGAATTCAGAGCTTCCCCTACATAAACATACTTGATTGCTAGCATCGAAAAAAAAAATGACCGAAATGTTCGCGCAAAAACACCCCTTCCCCTTTTTTAAGTTAAGTGGTTGCTACCTTATGAAAGCCATTTGATGTTTTGCAGCAGTTTGAAAATACTAAAGATGTCCCGTATGGCACTAGAAGACGTAGGCTGCAACAGCGTGCTCACAGACGAAGACAAGAATTGAGATGCTAAGGATCACTACATGTCTATCTTTCTGTTTGTTGGTATTTAATTCTCCAATGAGTATTTGTCAAATGGAGGGGGGTCATGTTTTTTTTTTTATTTATTTCTGAGAGTATTTTAACGGATCTGAGATACTAGACAAACAAAATAATTTACGTCACACCTTTTTTGGTAATGCATTAATAAGCCAATCGTTTTTTGAGTAAAGATCAGATGCAAATATTTTTGTGTACGTCTAGTCGATTCGGGACGACATTTTCAAATGAATTATTTATTTGGAAATGATGATGCTTTAATTTTTTATAAGAGGCTAATAAAGCTATGTTGAGTGTTTTATAACAAATAATTATAAGTGTATCCCGTTTATACAAATACTTTTGTAAAGAACTTTAACATGTCTCGGTTACGCATTGTTAAAGGCCGTACGGTGACCTTTAGTTGTTAATGTCTGTATCATTTTAGTCTCTTTTGGACATTTGTCTCATTGGCAATCATACAACATCATCTTTTTTTTTATATTTAACAATAATTGTTATAAATATCAATTTTATTCAAAACTTGTTTCTTCTCTAAATAAGCTTAATGTAGATATATTTGCTACAACTCATTTAAAGCCTTCTTCTCTAATGAGAAAGATAAATATGCTAGATATACTTACTGGAGGTGTGATGAGATGATTGAAGCTGTTTATTTTCTCCTTGATAATATTTATGTACGTTTCGACAACAAAGTTTATCGACAGGTTGTAGGTATCACCATGGGCACTAATTGTGCCCCTTTAATAGCAGACTTGTTTTTGTACTGTTATGAATCACAGTTTATGACTTACCGTTATCTTGATGATATTGTTTTGTTAAATAATCAAGAATTTTCTGAATATACTGCTGAAATTTACCCAAGGAACTAACTTTAAATAAATGAAATTTAGTCGGTAAACACTGTCCTTCCCAGCTGGATTTAGATATTTCGGTTTTAAACGGGAAACTTCACACTTAAATGTACGACAAAAGAGACGATTTTTTTGTTCCCTATTGTTAAATTTCCATTTTTAAATGGTGATGTTCCTTTGGCACCATCTAACGGTGTTTGAATTTCACAACTTGTTCGCTATGCCCGTGACTGTTGTGACACTTTTTATTTTAACGAACGCAACCTATGCATTACTGGTAAATTATTAAACCAGGGATATCGTTACCATAAATTACTTAAAACCTTTACTAAATTTTTCCAAATATATAAAGATTTGGTTTTGAAGTTTGGATGTACCTGTAGAAAACTTATTTCAAACGGGATAGCACATCCTCATTTTAACGGAAATGTTGTTAACCGTGCCCGGAAATTTAGAAATGATCTATGTAAACTGTCGCTCCTTTAAATAAACTTATTCTAAAAGGTTACATATTCAACACTGTAATACGATCGTTGAATATTGTTTTTATTGGAAGGAATATTGATTTTGTTATCAGTAGATTAAAAGCTAACTAAATTTTACTAGTATGTTCTGAAAAAGGAAATCACCAATTCACCAACATTCCAACTGACTCCATTTTCAGAAAACGAAATCTGTAACAAACATAAACTTTTAGCCACCTCTTTACAAGCAGAGCCAAATACAATGAAAGTCCCAACTATGTATTGGCTTCCAAAGCTACACAAAACCCCTTACAAATATAGATTTATTTCGTCTTCAAGCCATTGTTCAACTACTAAATTGTCTATTCTTCTTACCAGCACACTTTGTACAATTAAAAACCTGATAATAAATTGTTCAAATAAGGTCTTCGAAAATAGTGGAATAAATTACTTTTGGAGTGTCAAGAACTCGTTGGAAGTACTTGATAAATTGCATGCTTATATTGGTGATTTTGAATCTGTTCAAAGTTTTGATTTTTCTACCCTGTATACCACATTGCCTCACATTCTCATTAAGAAAAAATTCACACACCTAATTAAATGGGCATTCAAAAAAATCACAATGTGAATATATATGTCCAAACTCTTTTAGGTCATTTTTTAGTAGCAATAAACAAAAAACTATGTTAATTGGACATGCTTTGATACTATATATGCCCTTGAATTTCTACTAGATAACAATTTTGTTCGCTTTGGGGATTCCGTATATCGTCAGATTATCGGAATTCCAATGGGGACTAACTGTGCACCACTTATTGCGGACCTGTTTTTGTATTGTTATGAGTTACAATTTATGAAAAAAATAAGCAAAGACCCATCGAAACAACATCTGATAAACAAATTTAATAATACTTTTAGATATTTGGATGATGTTTTGGCTCTCAATAATGACGACCTAAGTATGTATATTAATGACATTTATCCTGTTGAACTTACTTTAAATAAAGCTAATACTAACAATGACCACTGCCCTTTTCTCGATCTTGATATCTATATCACTAACGGAAAGCTGAATACTAAAATTTATGATAAAAGGGATGATTTTTCATTTCCTATCGTTAATTATCCGTTTTTAGATGGTGACGTTCCCTTGTCACCATCTTACGGTGTTTATATATCTCAACTTGTACGATTCGCTCGTGTATGTAACAATGTTTTAGATTTTAACGAGAGAAATTAATGTATTACTGAAAAATTATTACACCAGGGTTTTCGATATCACAAACAAGTCAAAACATTTACTAAATTTTATCATCGGTATAAAGACATCATTCGCAAATATAGCTCAACATGCAGACTTCTAATACGTTCAGGTATTTCACATCCAATTTTTTATGGAAAGATTCTTTATAAAGCACAAAGGTGTCAGTATTCACCTCAGAAACTTACAAAACATTTGAATAGACTTATTAAGAAGGGATATAATTACGATACTGTTGTCAAGTCATTACAGATTGCATATTTTGGCGTTAATATTGAGTCACTGATAAGTTCTTTGCATCGGAACTAAACACATTTATTCTAAAAACAGTTGTTGGCATGACACGGGTTATGTTCTTCTCATATATGTCATGATGGTATGATACTAAACCCCTAACGGGAAGGAGTGTGCCTGATGTTCATATGATGAAATCATAATCTTTCAGTCAGTTGAATTGAAGTCTGGAGCTGGCATGTCAGTTAACTGCTAGTAGTCTGTTGTTATTTATGTATTATTGTCATTTTGTTTATTGTTTTTGGTTACATCTTCTGACATCAGACTCGGACTTCTCTTGAACTGAATTTTAATGTGCTATTGTTATGCGTTTACTTTTCTACATTGGTTAGAGGTATAGGGGGAGGGTTGAGATCCCACAAACATGTTTAACCCCGCCGCATTTTTGCGCCTGTCCCAAGTCAGGAGCCTCTGGCCTTTGTTAGTCTTGTATTATTTTAATTTTAGTTTCTTGTGTACAATTTGGAAATTAGTGTGGCGTTCATTATCACTGGACTAGTATATATTTGTTTAGGGGCCAGCTGAAGGACGCTTCCGGGTGCGGGAATTTCTCGCTACATTGAAGACCTGTTGGTGACCTTCTGCTGTTGTTTTTTTTTTGGTCGGGTTGTTGTCTCTTTGATACATTCCCCATTTCCATTCTCAATTTTATACATATACATATTCATGGATTTACAATCTGTCGATACCTGTAACTTGGTATTGCACAAGGTCATGTTTTTCTCTGGCTGTTTATGACGTCTTTACATTAAATCCATTTGATGTTGGATGAGTACGGATTGATTGTTTAGTCTGAGATGCATGATTTTTTTATTAGTTGTTAGTGGTTTTGAATAGCTGTCAGATAACTGCGAGCACTCTCAAATCTGTTCATTGTGTCTTTTTGTGTCGGGATGTATACAGTCCGCCAAAAGTTAAGCACCACCAAAATATAACTGGCAATATTTTTTTAACTATTGCGAAACAATATTAATGTTTGGTGTTATGAATTACCTTTAACATACACTAAGAAAATTCATTACGACTAAAAAGATTAAACTCCGATAAATCAGTCAAGCAACCTTTTATCAAAGATCATCTGCGCGTTTACAAATACACTATTTCTCTAGGTGGTCGTGTTAGTGCTCGTACATTGGTCCGTCGAATTCATAGAGGCAAACAAAGAGCAAGTCGTGGTGTATAGAGACCTATACCTATATACAAGCAGGTACATAATCGTCAGGTTTAAATGGGATAATGACCATTTTTGCTTGAACATAAGAACCTGAAAAAACACTCATTGGTCAGACGGGAGTCAGTTTCCTTTACTGCCAGTAGACGCCATAATACGAATATCGCGGGGAAAATAACGGCCTATGACCAAAAACAATGTTTGCACAAGGACTGCATTCAGTGCTGGTGGTGTTCCAGGGTTGCTTCTTAAAAGGTAATAAGCTGGGCCTGCATATTCTGCAGGGTAACATAAACGGACAGACATACAGAGATTTGGTGCCTCAAAACTTTGTAGTCCCTCATTTTAATAATTCCCCACTTGCGTCAACATTATCAAGACCCTTTTACCTGAATGACAATGCTATATCACATAGGGCAAGAATTTTAACCAAGTCCAAAGAGCGACCAGCCATTTACACTTATTTTTGGCCTCCCTTGACTCCATACATAAACCCTATCAAACATGTCTGAGATGCCATTGTCGGAAATCTCAATCGCAGAGATCCACCTTTACAAAAGTTAGTCGATTTAAAAGTGGGATGTGTTGTTAAATGCAACAGATTTCCTCAAATACAGTTTTGAAGGCTTTTACCGAGAATGATACGTCGTGTTATGAAACTGTACCGGAAGAGAGGTTGTTACACATGATATTGACTCAAATATTGACATTTAATTTGACGAACATACCGAAGATTATGTGTAGAAAATTTTAATGATATTGGGTGATTAATTGTTGTAAAAAATTAATTCACAGTGAAACTTAAATTCCGTTTCTTAATTGTGTAATTTACACAATTTCTATGAACGAAAAACCTACACGCATAGAACATTCATAAGTGACCAAAATTAGTTTGTGATTTGTTTATGGTATATTTTAGCAAAATTGCTGTATGATTTTATCTATTTTTCGAGGAATAATTGATTTTTTTAAATTTGAAAAAAACAATCGATGCAATAAAAGTAGGTGGTGCTTAACTTTTGGGGGACTGTATATAAGTACCCGGCCACGTCCACTTATATTTTTGTCCATCTGATGAGTTAAGCCTTTTTCAACCGATTTTTATAGTTCGTTCTTATGTTGTACTGTTATACAACTGTCCCAGGTTAGGGGAGGGTTAGGATCCCGCTTACATGTTTAACCCCGCCACATTATATACGATGTGCCTGTCCCAAGTCAGGAGCCTGTAATTCAGTGGTTGTCGTATACCATAATCTTTTTTTTTGATATGGTAAAATTAATGTTCTAAATGTCTAGTTGTGTGTACACTTAACCTACACTAGGCCTACATTGACTTTCGACTTATGTAGACCAAAAACGATTTTAACTACATTAAAACATTGAGTTTAATCAATGGGGACGTAATTTTGTTCAGTTTACGTGTGAGTTACACTTACACAACACCGAGTTAAGGTCAATGTGAACACGCTTGAGGCGAAAAATTCAATTTCAAAATAAATGTCCGATAGACGTTTAAAATTCCATGAAACAAGGTGTCGAACATTGAACAAATAATGATTCTGAATAGAAATGATGTTGCAAATGTTGCAAACAATAAATATTTCACTAAATTCAGTTCACTTCAGTTGTCAAATAGGCGATGTTATTGAACAGTTTGATTCAATTGATAATTAAGTCGAAACTTCCGAAGATACATAGTTCACCTCTGATTGCTTGACCTTTCACTCATAAACACGCTGTCGGGAGGGTTGCTAGTAGTTTTAAATAAAGAAAGTTAGGAAATAAATAGTTTTAAATATTATTTTATATTAGTATTAAATTTGTATCGATATGATAAATATATTTTTAGAACTGTTTCCAAAAAATAGTTTGTAAAGGTTGTCTATATTTAACGATTTTAAATCGGAAATACATATTGTGGTATAGAAGGGAAGTATAACGCAATTGGGTGAAATTAAAATAAAGTATTATTTCCTTAACAAATTTTATCTGTGTACAAAATTGCAAAACGAAAATTACAATTTTTAAATATGATTGAGTTACAGTTGTTGAATCTAATAATATTCATATTTAGTAAGTATATTTCTTTGATCAGCATGTTAAGTAAACGAAAAATAATATTCATAAATACATGAAATATGTGGTGTGCGAACCGCTGTTCTTGATTTGTCTTCATTAGGAACGTTTATTCCAAAAAGATAAGAATAAGAAGTTTAGGTTGAATAATTACAAAAACACCCGAAGAGCTGTTTATTAAAAGTAAATAAAAACAATAACAAAAATCAATCCGTTGTCAGCTTAGACTTAGAGACAGTTATATTTTGTTATATACTAAAGCGAGGCATTTCCTTAATGTTTACATGGCAGGTAACCTAGTGTGAAATATGATGCAAATATCATAGAAAATATCTTTTTCATCTCGATACCAGACAAAAACTACAAACTTATATTTTTGAAGATTAAACTGATATTGAATTAATCGCACTTTACTTTTTTTTTAATTTTCCATCTAAAGTCTTTTTTGTTTTTCTTACAGTCTATGCTAATTTCAAAATTTCTTTAACTTGTCGTATACAAACAGGCCCGATTATCATGAAAGGTTAACTGTTTACTTCATACTTGTGTGCAATTTTCAATTAACAATACCACGGGTGCCACAGTTTTTGATGGGGTTCGTGATGCTAGTCTTTATTCTTCTATGTCGTGTCATGTGTACTATTATTTGCCTCTTTGTCTTTTTATTTTTAAGCCATGGCGTTGTCAGTTTATTTTCGATTAATGAGTTGTATTGTCCCTCTAGTATCTTTTGCCCCTCTTTCATAATTCAGAAAAACATTTTGTTGATGAAATTCTGAAGATCTTAAGTCCAGCACTGTAGATAAAAATACAGCTGTTGAAGTTCAAACTTCAGCACTAAACTACATCTTCACCGCCGAACTTTAAATCTACAGCGCCGGACTTTATATAGCAAATTTACCTGACGATATCGGGATATAGGTATTTAGTCGGATCTTAACACGTAATTGTGATTTGTTTAAACAGGTTTTGATAAAAATAAACGAAGAAATGTCGAAATGTTCAGGACTTAATTAAATCCGTATTTCGGTTCGATGGTACAAGCATACGACTTTTATTGCGTCTTACACTTTGAGAAGCGAATAATCTTTAACTACTTTGTTCAAATATTGTGTAAAAACGTAAATTATTAGCTATGAAAGTTAAGTGGCTCGAGCATTTTCCTAAGGAAGTTTTAAAAAATTGCAAAAATAAATATTTTTACAGTGGGTTAGCTTTCATTTGTCTTCACTATCTACAGATTAACAACTTTTGGTTATATTTATAATTTAGAATCATCATTTAAGGTGGAGCACGATTGCACAGTTAATTATTTATATTGATGTGCTATTTGTATGCAAGAGTGACATTCCGTTGTATTATGTTCCAATTCGAAAAAGTTATGCGAGTATTGTCTCCCTTTAACAGGTTCATTATTTTATAATTTAGTTTAGGTTTCTGATATAATTTTTAATGATTACAAAATGTATTAATTCAATATATTTCAGTTTTTGTTATTGGTGTATCAAAAACATTGATGTACGAATATAATATCATGAATTTGAAACGTTTAAAATGATTACATACCAATATAAAGAACCGTTTATCATTTTTAAAAAAGACTATGAATGAAAATCGAATCATTTATCTTCCCTTGATGATAGATTGAGTGGGAAATGAACCAGAGTTATCTAATGTTAATCACAGAAAAGGACTAGCAAGCAATTTTTAATTGTAATTTACTCAACGTTAAAACAATGTTCAACTATAAACGAATGTTACTTTATACAAATATAAGGACTTTGTTAGCTAAATCTACAAATTTAATTAGATATTATGATTTTTTATTACAATAGATTAATATGCTACTTTGTATATTCAGCCAAAGACCATACTTCTCTGGCCCATCCTTAAAAAAATACACCTCTTTATCGGTATGAGACTTAAAGGGCTCCTTAAAAATCATGCGCACTAGATATAAAGTAGATCGCTTTAGCTATTTTATTAAATGCTATATATTTAAATTCATGCTCTGCGGATGCGAAAGCAAGCGTAGGAGATTCAAAATCCAGCGTTGATCGTGTTCGTATAGATGTAAACCTCAGCTCTTTCAATTTAAGCGCTGCTGATTAAGAGTAAATTGTGAAATATACAGTCAGTGTCGGATATCCAAAGTCTCGCACTGAAGATGTATGACCATCGCTAGAAATGTAGAGTCCATCGTTGGAGATGTATATCCAGTGCTCGAGATCCTCGAGATCCTAGTCCATCGATGGAGATCTAAACTAAAATTTTGTAGATGTAAATACCATCACTATAAATCTTTAAGTTAAGCAATACAAATGTCTAGTGAGATCAACAATGTATATTTGAAGGAAGTTCAGCAGTTTAAATTTGAAGTAAGTTCAGCAATTTAGATTTGACTTAAATTCAGCAATTCAGATTTGAATTAAGTTCAGCAATTTAGATGTGAAGTTATTTCAGCAATGTAGATGTGAAGTTCAGCGTTGAAGATATCAAGCTATGTTTGGGTTCTAGAAAATTTAAGTAGACTAAATATCTACAGCGCTCAACATTATATTACATCTCCAGCGCTAGATTTTAATTTCATTACCTGACTTGAACTTTAGATCTATAGCGCGGAACTTAAGATCTACAGTGCTGAACTTAAGATTTAAAGAGCTTGAACAAAGTTTTACAGTGCTTTACTTATGATCCACATCGATGGTCCTAAGATCTACAGCGTGAGACTTTTAAAACACAAAGATATTAATCGACATGGGATCGACTGTGCTCCGTGAAAATTCGACTGCCGTAAACATAAAATCGAGCACTGTAGCTTTAAAATCAGGCGCTGGAGATTTTATGTTCGTAATTGTAGTTTCAAAATCAATAACAATCCCTACTCCAATACATTTATGATTTATGATTTATTCGTTTAATTAATATCTTTTCTTAGAATTTTATGGTGATAAGATGGTAAATATTAACATATACTAGCATTTTTTTCCTTATAATTGTTGGAAAGTAATATGCTGTGTCATAGAATCAAAATTATCCATCTTATAAAAAAAATGTTTTTTCTGACTCAGCTTCATTGTTTATTTTGCTTTTATTCAATTGTTTAAAAGGTGTTACATATGCCATGCTTGTGAAGATAGATGGGCCTCGCTATACCAGGAAATATGACTTTGTACATTTTAACTGTTCAGCTGATTATCATCCGCTTGGAAATGCAGTGGAAATTCTGATTAACTCCAAGACATTTACACATATGAGAAGTTCTAATGGGAAGTGTTTTTCTGCAACAATTGGAAGAACATGTTTAGGAGATATTTGTAACTGTTCTGAAGATGGAACATGGTTTTACCATAAATATAAAGTGATAGACGAGAAACATTTTAATATATCATGTCTGATGAAGTTTGATCGAGGAAGACATGTCTCAGACAGCATTGAAGTAAACGTAATCGGTTGGTATATTCTAGGCTGATTTTGAATAGAGATACTAAAGGCTGATTCAAACTCGTAAATCGCCGTAGCAACCAAAACGACAACAACAAAAAAATGAAAAATAACAACAATAAACAACAAAAGACAATATACAAAATTTAACGTAGAAACTTAATACTGAGCAACACAAACAACACACACAACCGATGAATATCTCAATTTAAGTTGATAAATAAACTCATCAAAGATACCAGGACTAAATTTTGTATGTACGCCAGACGCGCGGTTCGTCTACAAAAAGTATCATCAGTGACGCTCGAATCCAAAATAGTAAAAAAGGCCAAATACAGTACGAAGTTGAAGATCATTGAGGACCAAAAGTCCTAAAAGTTTTGCCAAATACAGCTAAGGTAATCTATACCTGGGGTAGAAAAGCCTTAGTAGTTCAAAAATTCAAAATTTTGTGAACAGTAAATTTATAATTATAACCATACCAATGACGATTCATGTCAGCACAAAGGAGATGACTACTGGGCTGGAGATACCCTCGAGGAAATAAATCTCCACCGGCAGTGGCATCGACTTAGTGGTAATAAATAAACTCATCATAGATACCAGGACTAAATTGTGTATGTACGCCAAACGCGCGTTTCGTCTACAAAAAGACCCATCAGTGACGCTCGAATCCCAAAAAAGTTAAAAAGGCCAAATAAAGAACGAAGGAGCTGAAGGACATTGAGGACCAAAATTCCTAAAAGTTTTGCAAAATACAGCTAAGGTAATATATGCCTGAGGTAGAGAAACCTTAGTATTTCAGGAGTAAATGTATTTATTGAAAATGGTTAAAATGTTCAATATTCTAAACTGCGAATCTAATACTGAAAGGAATATAAAATGGAAAATGAAAATAAAAAAGAGAAATGTGTCAAAGAGAAAACAATTCTACCAAAGAACAGAAAATAGTCAAAGGCCATCGATTAGTCTTCAACACCAAAGAGGCGTGCTTCCGCTGACTCTTATACAAAAATGGTTACTAGTTCAGAGATGATGGACGTCTTACTAAAATCTGAAATATATCAAAGGATTTACACTAATAAATGCCAGAGGCACCTGACTTAGGACATGTAGGACAAAGACAAAAACGTGTAGGGGTTAAACATGTTTGTGTAATATATCTGAACCTTCTCCATATACGTCTAACCAATGTAGAACACCAAACACGCAGCAGTACGTACAGTAAAACTCAGTTCGAACGAAGTTCGAGTCCGATGTGAGAATAATATGTATAACAAATATAATACCCGATATTGGCGTGAATAGGGCACATAGTAAAATAAATGGATGTTTTTTTGGGGGGATTTTAACATTTTAGAATTATAAATGTACTTTATCTGTCTGTCTTCAATTCATTCTGTAACTGAATGATTTGTGTAATTATTTGTTCTTGGTAGTGTGTTACAGTTGAAAAACAAAACAAGTATTTCATAACATCATTGAAAGTTGTTAATTGTGACGTTCTAAGATAAGAATGCCCTTATATACTGAGCCAAAAAGTTTAGCAACAAAAATGTTAAATTTATTTTATTACAAAAACATAACAACATATAAAAAAAATGGAGTTATAACATGTCAGAAGCAACATGGATGTTTATCACTCACATTCATTAGGATTTTATTTGTATGGAGCGCGGGAGGGTCAAAATGCGGAAATGAATATAGTGTTTTCAAAATAAATTATTCAGCCATGTCCTAAGTCCACAAATAAAGGATTGGCAGGCACACAAGCATCTGCCCTTAGTCAATGCACCACTTTTGAGGCCGGAAATAACTTGTCACGTGTTGACGAAAAGCGAAGGTAACGATCCTCCCTTGACGATAGTTTTTTTTTTTGTTCTAAGAGATATCGACCTATCATGTGCAGTTGCAATTTGTCGATATCTGTTTGTTTGTCTCTAAACTGTTGCTGTATGCACATTAAATCGAACCATGATGTCAGCAACACTAATTTCGGCATCAACCATTCCAAGACGTTTCTGACGGTCATTTTAGGGGAGCCCTGGTTGACGCCCCTTGCAATTTTTTCGAAGGTGTATGTGTTTTTTCTAATCAATGGTATGTTTCTAGACGTTAGTGAAAAAAAAAAATTTAATATCGTTTTAAAAGTACAGGTGCAGAAGGTAAAACGTCAATTACACATGCAAAGCTGAAATGGCGCGAAATCAATCACCAGGAAAAAAAGTACGTCTGTTTTAATTTACAGGTAAAACTAAGGATTATATCAATGATGTTTAAATATTTTTTTACCAGAAACAACAAAAAGTAAAAAAAAAAATTGCGAAACTTTTTTGGCTCCGTATATATTGCAAATTATGTGGACCGTGTCAAATAATTGAGACGTGTGAATAATGGCAAATTTTATATAATGTTTTGACCATAGATCTGATTGGACCAGATATCACTTCATCTTCAGCATTGCCATTTGTTATTGGTACAGTTGCACAACTCAACTGTAGAGTCAAGACAAAAATAAAATCCATAAACATCAAATGGAATTGTGTGAATAGCTATCCTGCATTAGATAAACTGATAGAAAATATACATCTATCTACAATTACGTTTGCTATGCGGTTGTCACATCAGAACAGTAATTGCACTTGTAATGTCAGCTATAAAGATTTTTCGGCAACACATTTTCTTATATTAGAGGTTAGAGGTAAGGTTCTTATTTTCTTTTTATTAATGAAAAATATTGCTAATGCAATAACTGACGTCTACCCCTTACGACATGTATAATGAGGGAACACAACTGCGATTTGAAGATCACACTTAGTTTTCTCTTTTACAATTTCAAAAAGAGTGCGAACGGTACAAACAAGTTATCAACTCAAGCTTATGGATGATACTGCATTGATTACAGACTTTGTTTTATAATTCAACGAGTAAAAACTTCGTAATAACTCATGATCAAGGCATGTCATATACATTCTTTAAAGGAGTAGGTTCAGTAAGACCCCTTTTTGGCCCCAAAATATAACAGTTTTACAAAAATGTGAAAATGTAATCAATCTATTTATTGTAAAGTAGAATGATTCTGCTACATAAATATGGGCTGTTTTTGACAATAAAGTGCACATATATCGGGTACGAGCATCATAAAGTCAGACTAAATTACTGAAATCTTCACTAAATTATCATTTAAGTTAAATTTTAGACAGTTTCTGCAGTGGCCGCATTCGTGTTCATTCATAATTTTGAAATGCAAGATGTATTTGACGATAATACATACTATATATAAAGGTTGAGGGTGAACACAGATGCGGCCACTTTCATTTTTGAAAACCATTTGAAAAGTGACGATTTTTGGCAAATTTTATAGATTTTTCATATTTAAGCTTGAATTGGAGCGTTTTAATCAGTTAAGATCTTTCACAAAAACTAATTAAAGCATTAGAAATAGACACTTAAGTGTTTAAGAAGTGTCTAAAATTTTTCGTCAGATAAACTTGAAAATTCAGGCCAAAATCGGCCTTACCGGACCTACTCCTTTGTTTAGGTAAATCATTTAAGAACATTCCACGTTAGAACGAAAAATTAAAAAAATGTTTAAACATGCATTTTGTCAACAAATGATTTGTGAAATGGGAAGTATATTTTAATCAGCAAATCTCGTAATGGTTGACAGAAGTATCCAACTAAAGAGACATTTTTAAATTATTTTTTAAAGAATCCTCATATTCGTCGTTTGCCCTGATTGAAGCGTTGGAAATAAGTACAAAAAAATGACTAAATCCCTAAAGTTTAAAATTCGTCACTGGTTATCGATTCCTCTTGTTCATAAACTAGATACCCAGGTCTATGGTTATACCAATTTAATAATCGACTGATGAAAAATATTTTCCCTGAAGATGTATGAATTGCCATGTATTACAATATGCAAATTGATTGTTATTCAAAGTATCATTATTATTATCATTCTAAAATACTAACAATGTAATTTCAAATATCTACGAAAATACGTAGTATGTACTTGCGTTAACTAATTTGTTTTCATTTCAACTCTACCGACTTTAAAATTAGAAAACCAGGCAATCTGCAACACTTCATTGTCAGTATCATTTGCATGTACAATCACGAACGACGTTTCACATTCTAGATTTAGAAAGTGGATACATTCAGTGAATGGTGTAGCAATACGTTTGTTAGATGGTCTGATTAACCATGAAACTTCAACCATTACCATTGACTCTTGTAGTTTTCAGGATATAGGTGTTTATACCTGTGTTGTTTTAAATGATTCAGCTGTAAATAACAATTTTGTCAGTAAAAATATTTCATTGAACGTAATTGGTAAGATTTAACTTAACAACATGAACAATACAATTGATAATGGAAATGGGGAGTGTGTCAAAGAGACAACAACCCGACCATAGAGAAAACACAAGGGCAGAAGGTCACCAACAGGTCTTCAATGTAGCGGGAAATTCCCGCCCGCAGGCGTCCTTCAGCTGGCTCCTTAACAAATATATACTAGTTCAGTGATAATGAACGCCATACTAATTTCCAAATTGTACACAAAAAACTAAAAATAAAATAATACAAGACTTACAAAGGCCAGAGGCTCCTGACTTGGTACAGGCGCAAAAATGCGGTGGGGGTTAAACACGTTTATGAGATCTGAACCCTCCTTCTATACCTTAAGCCAATGTAGAAAATCAAATGCATAACAATACGCACATTTAAAATTCAATTCAAGCGAAGTCCGAGTCTGATGTCAGAAGATGTAACCAAAGAAAATAATCAACATGACAATAATACATAAATAACAACAGCCTACTAGCAGTTAAATGACGTTTGGTCTTTTTTGGATAGTTGTCTCATTTGCAATCATACCACATCTTCTTTTTTTATATGCCAGCTCCAGACTTCAATTAAACTGTTTGAAAGATTATGATTTCATCATATGAATATCAGGCACAATCCTTCTCGTTAGGGGTTTAGTATCATACCATCATAACATATATGAAAAGAACACAACCCGTGTCATGCCAACAACTGGTTTTTGAATAAATCTTTAATGACCGGACAACAGCATCGTAACTATATCCCTTCTTAATAAGTCTGTTTAAAGGTTTTGTTAGTTTCTGAGGTGAATACTGACATTTTTGTGATTTCACGTCCATTATCACTGTACTAGTATGCATATTTGTTAAGGGGCCAGCCGAAGGACACCTACGGCTGCGGGAATTCTCGCTACATTGAAGACCTATTGGTGGCCTTCGGCTGTTGTCTGCTCTATGGTCGGGTGGTTGTCGCTTTGACATATTCAACATTTCCTTTCTCAATTTTATTTTATGTGTACAAATGTTCAAATGTAGTTACAAATTTAATGCTTTTTTTCAAGCTTTTGATATTTTACTAATAAAACGTATTAACTTAGCGCTATACGCTATTCATTTAAATTTAATTAAATACATTTTTCTAGACTATTGTTGATAATAAATAAATGATATTAGGATAAATTATACTCATGGTTTTCTACCAGGCGATAGAATCATTTTTTATCAAGTATCTTTAATTCTTTTCATTTAAAAGATATATATATATATACTTTAAAGGACCTCCAGAAATTGTATCAAGCAAGGTAATTCGGGATATTCAAGTGGTGTTAGTTGTCCAATTTTATTCCTCATCAGAAGTAATACCGAGATGGTATTTAATGTCACGACCAATTGACGACTACCATGATTATAATATATCGATTGGCAAAACAGAAATAATATTCGAATTGTATGAGCAAAGAGTTATTGTTGACGGGTACATATCAAGTTTGACCATGTCAAAATTCGTTAGTGGAGTATATGTAGTTGTGCTACAAAATGATTTTGGACAGACAGTTGAAAAGTTTAATGTTCAGAGAGGTAATTTATCATATATTGAACATTTTAAAATAACAACGAATATTTTTTTTTAAATTATTAGTGGTGATTGCAGACTTATTCTTACAACTAATTTGTTGTTAGAGTAAGTAGAGACAATAATTAACGATGAAAAACAAATCTATGTCAAATACAAAAAGGCCAAATATTCCAATGAGATGAATATGAACTGACAATACTGTATCATAGGAAAAAACCCAAAACGATAAAAACCAAAAAATGTATACAACAATAGTAGAGGAACTGACTGAGTAACTAAAGTGTACCAAAAATAGCTTGCTCCGGAATGTAAGCATTCGTCTTATTATTATGTGCTTCATCATTTTCATATTACATGAAAAGAAGTCGGGCTTGTGGTTACGATATTGGAAGTCATCCGTCATTACCTGTGAAACAGATATTTCATAACGGTTTACCAAGTCGCTAAGGCAACCTCTCAATTAACAGTTAAACTTTTGTTGACTGTGTAAAACGCATCAATTCCATCAAATTTGAAATATTAATTCAGTTGTGTCACTTATGTTTGCCTTATATCTTGACTAAAATACACAGAATTAGTCGAAATTTTACGAATTTTATATAAAACAACATTTCATCAGCATGTGCATGTGGAAACATATTTTAAACTCAGATCGACACCCAGATCGACGTCCAAACATAACGTCACAATACATAGTTCCAAATCAACACACTTCTTATCGACATCTTTGTTGTTGTTCTCAAAATTTAAAGTGCAATTTAAAATTTAAAGACATTATATGAAACATAAGAAGTGAAGGTATGATTGCTAATGGGAAAACTATCCACTAAATCTAGAGTTCAAATGAGGTGGATGTTAGAAATTATGGACACCCGTTCGGATTACATCAATGATAAAAACCCATACTGTAAAGTCTTCTAAAAGACAACGACATGAAATATTTAAACTAGAAAACTAAAAGTCTAATATACAACAAACCAATTATAAAAAAAACAACCCATACTGTAAAGTCTTCTAAAAGACAACGACATGAAATATTTAAACTAGAAAACTAAAAGTCTAATATACAACAAACCAATTATAAAAAAATATATAACTGACATGAACTAAACACAACCACTGGTCTACAAACAAATAAATAATTTGGTTGGTATAGACATATTTGTGAGCGTGAAATCCTCCTGTAGGTTGCACTTTGTAAATACAGCTGTTTCTGAAAACACGCCTCTTTTGGGGAGAAATTGAATATTCATAGAAAATTAATTTTGTTTACATACTGGTTCCCAGTTATGCTCTCTGTGTTCCATATCGCAGAGACAGAACTTGGGAATGTTACCAGTAGATAAACACGTGCATATTGTTTACAATGAAAGCTGTGGTTACCTTTCCTTCGAGGTAGGGGTAGTTAAGAAAATTAGTGTAAGTTTAAACTCTGAGAAGTTCACGACATATAAACGTTGAAAATATGCCGCACAGCCCTTTATTTTGACCTTTGAAAAAAATTGTGGTGCAAATGAACTTTCAATTCTAGGATAAGATTTTTTTCAAAACTTCATAGTAAAAGTGGTACAGTTTTAGCCGTAAAAGGAGTTCCTATGGGAAATTGCATTGTCAATATTTACAGAAATGCAACCTGTAACCTAGCTTAGTAGTTTAATAGCGCTACATCAAATCATAATGCCAATTTCCTTTGTATATGTATCTCTCTAGCAGTAAAACTCAGTAATTTGTTGAAAAATAAATTACAGGGTCAGAATTATAACACTTTCAAAACAGCCGGATGTACTTTCTTATTTTGTTCATTGATTAATCTTCAATGTTTTCCTCTAAATGTGGTTTGATTTTCTGTGTTGTTGTGTTTTTTTCATTGACGTATACTCACATGTCATTTATCAATGTGAAAATGAATAAAATTTAACAATGTAGACCTTTTTTGAATGAAAACAGTCTGTATAAAAGTTTCTAAATGTTTCAAAATTCGGTGGGTTGCTATTTGAAAACACACATAACATAATTCATCTTCTATTTCGTTTTTGAATGTTACCAAATCAATTAAAGTCATGTACATGTAAACGTGCAGTTCTTTAATATTATGTATCGATATAACCATTTATCAAAGAAACTTATTTCGATAGGACGTCGTTTTTGTCAAAACATGAGGTCAAACTTGAACGTCGATTTGAGAGTAAACAAAGAAGTCACTGATTTGAGTATTTGACATAAGATTTAGATGTCGAAATGAGCCGTACATATATCCCTGATGTTGTTGAAAGATTTTCTAAGAGCTTGCGCTTCATATCCCTATTTTCTTTATGGAGGAAAGATATAACAAAATAAGTAATTGAACTCATAGAGCGTCACTGATGAGTCATTTGTAGACGAAACGCGCGTCTGGCGTATATACTAAATTTAGTCCTGGTATCTATGATGAGTTTATATACATGTAGTTAATTTTGATAAAGTTATTCATTGAAAGTTTTACAAGCCTATCTGTTTACCATCATTGAATTCCTGTAGAACAGATAATCGATATTATACAATAGTTGTAACTACAAAAACATGCAACCCTACTTCCCTTCATATAGTAATCATCGAATGATACTTGTCACCGAATTTTTTATTTGTTAGATGAGTAGGATCTGTATACCATTATTGGACATCTTTCATCACCTCTAGTTTTTGATGTGGTTCATATTGCTCAGTAATTAGATTTAGTACTATGCAGTGTTTGATGGACTTTTATATCTTGTTTTTGTACATGACGTTGTAATTTTACTTCGAATTACGAGTTATTTATTTGCGTTCGGTATCGTCTCTCTTTTAAACGTGCAACGTGACATTTCCATATTGATAAAGTGTCCACATATTTTTCCAGATCTGTATGTTTCGTTTGATATCCATACTCTGATATGGGCTTTGTCCGCCTTCTGTTTGTTCCTAATGACAACAACGTGTACTATTGTTTTGACTAGAGAAAGACTTAACAGTGAGTAAAAGACGTTTTGAATTGACGAATTACGTTTAAGTTATCTTTTAGCACATTGTAAAATACACTTAATTAAGATTACTTTTTAGAACACACTTCTACTACAGGAGAAAACGGTCACAAAGATTCATCAGATTAAACATCAGATACAAAATAAGAAACAACTCGACATCTGTAGAGAATATGCCACACCTGCAATTGGTGCAATACTATTGATTGTGTCCATTGTACATGGATAAAAGAGTTTTTACTCGGACATGAAACGTTGGAAACATCTAGAGTAAATTCAGAAATTATGTCGTGCTTCATTAAAGCAAGTGTTAATCAATAGATTATTAGAAAGATGTATTATTATATTAAAAAAAATATTCTCATAAGTATTATGTCTTGCAAAGTCGATATTTATTTCAAGTAGAATACCGTCGCAAGGTTTTGCAAACATGAAATGCATTGCAAATACGTAAGTGTTTTTGGAATTCCTCATGAAATTTAATATTTAGAACCTATTCAAATGAGCCCTGTATATTAGTTTCTACCAAAAATTAACTGTCTTTAAACTTTTCAGCTGTTTAACTAGTTATCTTGTAGAATAAATGTGATTACTATTTTATTTATGAAAATACATGTTACTTGAATGGTTTTTTTCCATTTATCTATATTATTATTTTTATTGTACAGGTCATGTTATACACATTATTGGCCCAAATGAGCATTCGCCTTCAATACCAATGTAAGACTTTTTTAATGTGTATAAGGGTTAAAATTAAGTACATTGTAGTTAACTTAGTTGATTAAGGTTTATTAACCTAACATAAACTGTGTTTAATTTATAGTCAACATTTGCTTTGTCAAAACCATCAAATAGATCAAAGATTGAATTTTAGATTTAAAAAAAAAAATCTCATTCAAAGCAAATCGATAGCTTTTCTCTGAAAAAGTACATTGAATGTATAACAGTCAAAGGAAAACTTGTATGCTTCAACCCTTATTTACAATTTAAAGACAAAACTTCGCATTCATAGCAAATCAACAGCTTCCCTCTGAAAAAGTTCATTGAATAAAAAACAGACAAAAGGAGAACCCGTATGATACAACCCTTATGAACAATACAAAGAAAAAAAATATATACAGAAATAAATAACTCCAAGTTAAATTAAAATGAATGTAAAATCTTTAAAACCTGACTAGGTGTTGTAAAGCGTTGTATAGCAAGCTTTTACTCCTAATTGTATGATCATTAAGGCAAACTAGTTAGTACGGTTCCTGATTTATCTGTAATGGTTACCGTAGGGTTGTTTTCGTGATCCACTAACGAGCCTATCAAATGAATAGCACAAATAGCATTCCTAAATTATAAGCCTGGTAATATGTGTTCTGGAGTTGATACCAATGACATTTTGATGAGGTTGTGTAATTGACAATGTGATAATATTAAACAGACACACAGCGCAAGGTTCGATAATGACAACATACCAAAGTTATGCTAAACAAAATAAAAGCTCCTTAATTGGATAATGATGATACATGACACGGCAAGAACTTGTTAGTTCTTAAGCAAAGAAAAATGTTATTAGGTTTAGTAAAACTATATTACTCTAATGTACAGTCGTATATTTGACAGAAAGACAAACACTATCATAATAATGTTTCTATTAGATTCATACAAAGAGGCAAGATAAGTTACAAACTCAGGTTTTGTATTGACAAAAAAGACAAATGCAAATAAGCAACAGACAAAAAAATACAGCATGAAAGTTAAAGACTTAAAAATGCAAACCCCGATATAATAAGTTGTATTTTAGTTGCTCTTAATGGGTAAACAGTTCCTTTTCCTGATATGGGACCCATTATGTTGCTCTATTTAGTACTAACAACCCATTAATAGTCTCAGTCGGTATGTCATATTGACAGAAAGAGACTGATATTGTTGTTAGCATACTCATACTCATCGTCATCTGTGAAAAAAGTTATACCACAACGGTATTACAACTGGTGATGGCGTCCGGATCATTTTCGAAGGAATAAATTTAACTTTACCACTTCGAAATCTTGATCTACTAGCTTTGTTGTGATCATCAGCAAACCAAAGGAAATCATGATCGCAAATGCAAGTGGAATGAAAAATCGTATAAACTGGGAAATGAAATGCGTATGAAGACGCTGTTGGACTGTTGTTACAATATAATTAAAAGTTCACACTTGGAAAGCTTAAATCATCTATAACACGGCTTTCATTGTCAATGTCTAGTTTAAGTAATGATATGAAGAATATTTGATTGTGTCTGTTGTGTCTTTCTTTCAAGTTTGATGGTAAAGATGTCCGTTCGACATGGTCAACACACCTTTATTTTTTTAGGTAGAGGACCTTTTTACAGTGGATAGTAATGTTAAAGAATATTCATGATATTGCTTACTTTTTTTATTTCTTTCTCTTGGAAAAGGGAAATGCTATTTTGTAATCTTTCTAAGAATATGTTACATGAAGGCAGCATCACATAAAGTCAACAAGAAGATGAGCACATTAGGTTACCATTTTTTTCAGAGATTATATTTTAATTCAAGCACTTTTTTATAACTATTTTTCCATCATTATAACATAACGCTTGTAAAGTTAACTTTAATCGACTTTAAAAAAGTTTTCTACCAGAAAGCAATTTAAATATAAATGGACTACGTTTAAAAACATTATCTGCGCAAATGGTTACTTGCTTATTGAAACATTTTTTGGCATAGTATCTTGAATTTAAAAAAAAAATGGGTAGATGGCATTGTGTATGAACGTTACGTTCACTAGGATATCATAATCTCAATTGTGGTCACCACTGTTCAAAACGAAATATAAATGATACTAACTTTAGTGTTCAATACTTCTTATCAAACTTTAGAATAAAGAAAAAACTAAGATTTGTCTATTACTAAGTATAGATGACCTAAGTTATGAATATTTGGTATCAATACTGGAATATTCATTCAACCACACGTTGTTTTTTTTTATTTCGACTGGTTAAGGGGAAACATGTGTCTGATGTAAAGAATAATAAGAATTGCTATTCCCTCCTCAAAATATTTCATATATGAATTTTGTAAGGAAATGCTCAGTAATTTTTTTTTTTTCAGATATCATTCAGCGCCTGAATCTGATAATAGTCGACATATTTATGACCAAGCCATTCCTCAGTACCTTGAGGTTATAGAGTCCGGAGAACAAGATGATCATTCGGATTCAAAGGAAGATGAAAGTGCAGGAGAAATATTCCTTGCCGTATTCGATGAGACTTCACACGATTATGAAGAAATACAGTGATGTGAAACTTTTTATTTCAAAGATAATTATCAATGTTTATATACTATACTTATAGAACATGCAAAAATCTTAACAAAAAGTTACATCATCATCATCATCATCATCATCATCATGGGAGAGAACTATTAGCCTACTTTGCATCGGTTGGCCCTTTTGACAAAAGTATCGTTTTTGATATAGTTGAACGGTTGTATAACAGCATTTCCTCATTTTTTATTCAAGAGTTATAGTAAATTCGAAAAGTGTGAATTTGCATTGATTTAAAGAGTTTTAAAAACCTATGAATAGTTGAATACTACATATTTAAACATACAATTTAAAGCCTTTCGTTTCAAATGATAATTTTCATCGGACGTTGACAATACTTTGAAGGTTTATATTCCAATTTCCCTGACAGTAACAAGGAGTAGCAACATTATGAATAATCGTCTTTTTTGTATGTTATTTAATAAAAAAATTCACAATTTGTGCCATCGCATCTTCTTTTTACAATATGCAAACCATGTTGAAGCGTATGAAAAGTAGTATTTGTGTAAGCCAAAGCCGGGCAAGGAATCAGAGACATCCATGAGGAAGATACATTCCTTGACCTTGTATAATTTTTAAAATTTTGCACCATCAAATTTTAATAACACAAAATTCGTATGTTCCAGCCAGTACCTAAGCTACATTGAAATTCTACGTTTTATGGAGGTCAAGCTTAAAATACAATTATCTCTTAGTTAGAAGATGTGTTTGTTAATCTAAAGAAAACTACGATTAGATTCATTGATAAACATGGAGCTAAATACTACATAGAACATAATTATGTATTTGGGATTAAATTTTTAGAAATAGTAAACATCCAGATGAAAGAATATCTGAAAGAGAAAAAGAGCGTCCAGTGTTTGATTGACTCTAAGGTAGTTGAATCCTAGTGAAGTATTAAAATAAAGTCCGTTTTAACTTTGGTTTCCCCTAAAGTGATCAATTTGAATTTGATGCGACTGACATACAAGTGAGAGGTTTAGCTAGCTTTAAAACCAGGTTCAATCCACCATTTCCTACATAATAAAATGTCTGTACCAAGTCAGGAATATGACAGTTGTTATCCATTCGTTTGATGTGTTTGAACTATTGATTTCGCCATTTGATTTGGGACTGTCCTTTTTTGAATTTTCCTCGGAGTTCAGTATTTTTGTGTTTTTACTTTTTTCTTCCACTTTTACATTATATAGTTGTTATCTTTACTTATGGATGTTCTTAGGTAAGGTTTATGAATTTATTTTCAGATGTTCGTTTTTTTCCCTATGATGCATGTCACCACTTCACCGTTTTATATCCGACTAATTAGCTCATAAAAGCCATTTACTAAAATGTAATCAGAATCTAGATTTCTTTTCTACAACAGAAAATGCCTGTACCAAGTCAGGAATACGACAGTTGTTATTCATTCGTTTGATGTGTTTAAGTTTTAGAAATTGTCCTTCGATTGAAGACTTTCAGAGTTCAGTTTTTTTTAGTGATTTTACCTTTTTCTTTAGATTTGAGACCCACATAATACCAATGCAAATATGAGGTAAAAGTCCCAGTCAGCCTTGTTCGCGCCATTTCTTTTTAAAAATCTAATAACTCGAAAAAATCTACATTACCTATCAATATTTTAGGTTGTTTTATTCCTTAACTAATACTCTACCTACTTGAAGTATCCGTCTTAAGTGTCATTATCTGTAAGCATCAAAATATGATGGAAACCGGTGGTTATACAACTTATTTTAAAAGAATGCTAAGTCACATAATGGTCACACTAACAAATACGGTAATGTTCATTGCCATGGTCACCATACTATTACTTTTTAATTAATTTACAGTAGAAACAGTTTATCTGCCAAAAAAGTTATGTGTTATTTCAAATAAGAAAAATAATCAACGTTGATCGTATAGAAATTTGCTATCAGGAGTGCAAAATTCTGCTTCAGTTATATCCTTTAGTATAACTATTTTGTGTTTAATTGAAAGTTAAAGAAACTTCAGGAGCAAACACACGAAATGATTTGCAATTTTAACACGAAATGCACTACAGATGAGTGGTCTGACGATATAAATGATATTAACACATATAACACATGTGATTCTTATGAAGAAAAAAAATAACTGAATCTGGTGTTTTGCCAAGGAAATTTACTGTTTTTTAAAAGTGTTCAACCCATTTTAACCAACTATTAAAAAGAAACTCGGATTTGAGTAGGGAAAAAGTATGGTGATATTTGGTAACCATTGCAACGGCAACAATGGGTATTGTTATAACACCAAATTTTAAACAGTATATTTTTTGTAATTATATTTGATTACAAATTTCTTGCATAAGGAATAAAATTTCAAAATGTGTACCTCCTGCTGCTTCATAATCAACCATTCTATCATGGTTGTCCTATATTTTCTGCAGTGAATTTCATTTATGACTGTAGTATTTACCCCACGGTTTTTTATGTCTATAACCTCTCATAAAAATTTCATGTAAACATATAAGTGTTGTCGAATTCTGGCAACTGCAGTACAGAAACAAAACAAATCACAATTATAACAAAAAGTGGTAATAAATCCTTATAAAACACAATTTAAACAAAAAAAATCCAAATAAACAATACAATACAATACATTACAATATCAAAAGAAAAAATATACTCTTAAACAGAAAAGTATTGGATAAAACATATTTTAAACCAACATAAAAACGAACAAACAATCAAATAAAAGAGCAATAGAAAAAAATATACTTATAATCAATAAATCTGCTCCTCTATAACATTGCTACGTAGTTCATCATAGTTTGAGGAGGACCTGCCAGTAATCATAACTATAAGTATTCGAAATTCAGATTTTAATTTTCACTTGAAAAATCTCAACTTTATCATTTAGAACAATTAATGATTGATACTTGAAATCTAAAAGTGTAAGCAACCATGTCGTGTTTGCAATGATAAGACGAGTAACTAATTTCTCATAGGGTTCATGGAGAACTCTTATGGAATCATTATCGATGGCAGTCCTTTTATCCTTATGTATGTTTATGTTTAAATGATATTAAAACATTATTATTAAAAATTTATTCAAATCATCGATCAGTATCATCATAAATAATAGTTATCTCAAGAGTTTACGTCTTTTGGTTAAACAGCAACCTTTAGCTATGATATTCCAATTTTCAAGATTGTTTGAATTAACTTGATTACTTAACTTTTTTATTTTCATTATTATTTTGAGTTTGAACTTGAACACAACCATCACGGAAAATGTTTACATATATATTTATATACATTTATATAAGTACGGAAATTGTGCCGGTAATGAAATGTTACAAGTTAAATGTGCCACAATACGGAAATAATTCAACGATATATTGATATAGGACAACAATCAAAATTAAATTCAAATTTAAATCTGCAGTCATTTTATCTAACAAATAAATCCTTGTTGTATCGTGTTAACCGCAAAATATTTGAGGATAAAAAGAGCAACAAAAAAGGTAAAGTGTACACAATAACTATTATTAGTGTGAGACGATTAAATGCTGCATAGAATCCTTCAAAATGATTAAGCCTCTCTTCACTCACCGTTATCTGTACTATGATTCCGCCCTTAAATTACACAAGCTTGAAGGACAGTTTGTTATAGTATGAACATAATTCAAAAGCGTTTTTAAAACGGTTGTAAGAGTGTATGTAAAATAGCAAGAACCCAAACACAAAGACTTAATGAACAATACCTGTATTTCTCCAAGTTGTGGATATCTCAATGAGTTCTCTGTAACAAGAAATGAACAATTATTCTTGATTTCTTTCATTCAGACAAAATAAAGTTGGTGGACTATAAATGAAAATGTTAGCAGTTTTAGCTGTGATTGCGATAGCAGTTACGATACAAAATGTTTCAGGTATATTTATATAAGACCCATATGAGACCCCAGAGCGAATATAAATGTTTCATAGCTATAAAATATCACAAGTCCAAACAAATTAACAGAAAATGACAGAGATACAAAGGGACATCCAAAACTCCTGCCCCAAAAGAAACATAGGAAGGACAAAAAATTTAGAAGTACGAAAATGTGGAAGGATTGTCATTAAAACATTCTTTAAATAGGGACAAAATACCATACATGTTAGTAACTATAGGTCACCAAACAGCCGCCAACAATGATCACATTCCAAACTGCATAGCAGGTTTAGATATACACTGGCAGAACACACGTTAAACAAGTAAACGACAATTTTACTGGTCAAACCAACAAAACACTTTAATTAAAATTTATAAGCCTTGGAACACAAACCCTACCAAACACAAACCCTACCAAACACAAACATGTGCGCTCCGGAAAGGTAAGCAGATCATTTGATTCCGCGTCGTGTTACTACTTTTAAATACGTTGATAAACATAAGTGATTAAGAATAAATCAATCGCTTATGGTTATTGACTCTGAATAAACCTGAGATAACATCAGGTCAGTAAATCATAGATTGTTTTTATATAAATATATTTTTGTACCCTCATACTTGACCAAATGTAAAATGTTTCAATTGAAACACGATTTGCATGACAAAAGTATAACCAAACAGCAACTGGTAGAAACGACACAGACACTTGAAAAGAAAAATGTACAACACTGAAAACTAAAACAAGAACAACACGAAGCAAAATAGGGGATCTCAGATATTCCAAAGTGATACGCAGATAGTGTACCGCTTTAGAGTACATAATTATTTTATTTCTTCGGGCCTTTTGTATTTGACCTTGATACATTATATGTCTTTTTCACAAGAACCCAAAATTAGGCCTATATGTTGAAATCTTCTCCATAAAAGTATCCAAACAATGCTTTAACAAAAACACAAACCATCTTTATTTTCGTAGAACTAACAAAGCATATGATATTTTCTTCAGGCAAATTAATTTGTTTTGAGAACTATTCGTAGGATTTTTGGTATTTATGAAGAAAATATAGTTACGATACTGTTGTCAGGTCATTAAAGATTGCATATTTTGGCTTGAATATTGATTCACTTATAGGGTCTTTGCATCGGAATTAAACATTTTATTTTTAGAAATGTTGTCGGCATGACACGGGTTATGTTCTTCTAATATATTCTATGATGGTATACAGGGTTTCCCCTGGGTCAATTTTTTTTTCGCCACCTCTTTCGCCAAAACAATATATTTTTCGCCACTTTATTATTTTTTTCGCCAAGTAACATAAATATCTTTTTCCTGTTGTGCCCTTTTGTACTAAGAAGTAATTTTTACAACAAAACAAAAGCTTTTATCACATGAAATTGATCCCTCATTTCATGTGTAGTCATTACATTGAAGGGTTACTCTCATTCAAGGGGTTGTTCCCAGCCTTTTGGATAGATTTTTTCATAACGACAGTTTTCTTTTCTTGACCATCGTAAATGAAAAAGTTGAGACGTACAACTATGCTTGAAACACGTGCATGTGTCACTCAAACGACTTTATTAAAGTCAAAGGATAAAAGAATTAAAGTTTTAAATCGGAGATTTTTCTTGCTTTTGAACAATTTTCGTCACAACAACAGCTTTTTTTTCAAAACTATCTTTAAAGGGAGGGATGTCAAAAGTTTGCTTCAAACACGTGCGTCGCAAAGATGTAAATAAATTCTGTATGTGACATTTATAGCGGAAGCCATTTGACCATATCATTTTGTGAAACAATTCAATCAACACCTTTATTAATTAGTCCTTTGTTGTCGATAGCTATAAAATGCAATCAGCTGATTATTGATTTTCTGTCTAAATCTTAATGAGGTCAAGGTGAATTCCGAGTATTGTCTGATCGGGTAAAGTCCGAGAAACTCGAAAAAAGTAAATAAACAAGATGGAGGAAAATAAATCGGTTTATATATTTCTTTCACCAAATTCTTTCGCAAATGACGAATTTTTATCGCCACAATTATTATTTTTTCGCAAATTGCGAAAATGGCGACCGCCAGCGGAAACCCTGATGGTATAATATTAAACCCCTAACGGGAGGGATTGTGCTTGATATTCATATGATGAAAACATAATCTTTCCTTCAGTTTAATTGAGGTCTGGAGCTGACATGCTAGTAGTCTTTTGTTAATGTATGTGTTATTGTCCTTTTGTTTAGTTTCTTTTGTCACCTTTTCTGACATCGGACTCGGACTTCTCTTACACTGAGTTTTATTAAGCGTACTGTTGTGCATTTGTTTTTTGTTTTCTACATTGGCTAGAGATATAGGGGAGGGTTGAGATCACAAAAACATGTTTTTTGTTGTCTCTTTGACACATATCCCATATCATCTAAGACTTGTATATCACGCTGATATTAAATATGTTACCGATACACGAATTCTCGAAGATACATAACTTTAATGTATTTCAAATTCTTTGTTCACTTTAGAATATGCTGAGAATAGAATCTTTATTTTTTAAATGGAGTTAAACAGTTTTCACAGAACATATTTGTGTCATATCTGAACTCTACTAGTATATCTATTCAGATAATTAACACATTCTATATGAATAGATTATTTTTGCATTGTACTAGTGCTAAACGTAAGTAATGAGTAGGTGTCATCTATACACTAAACACCAGTAAAAAAAATAATAAACGATGTAAAAATGGAGTAAGGTTTAAAATCTTATTTAAAAAATGCAACCCTGTCGCTCGTTCATCGTGCTTGTTCAAATTAGGAAATGTCTTTTGTTTGATCATAATGATCTTTTTTGTCATTGTGAGAACTTTGTATTGACAACAGATCAATGATGGATTTAGGCCTTAATCGAGCAGTAGCTGGACATATCATATATGTTGTACGGATTGCTGTTTACTATTGCCCACTTGATGTTTTTTTTATTCTTTAGCAGTAAAAGTGCTATCTTATTCCCGCAGTTCCAACGTTTTTTTTTTATTGATTCTGTCATTGAGGTCAAGCAATTATTGATTTCCTTGAAGATAGAAAGATCAACAGTAGCAGGATTCAATACTTGATATAATGATACGAATTTCAATACAAATAACCAGCAGTTCTTCTGACCTTTCGGCAAAATGTTTATAATTAAATTGACAAAAGTATGGCGAAAAACTGTTCAAAATATGAATTACGTAGCATTGTATTTTCGTATTTTCTTCAATAGCAGAAATTGGAAATGAAACAACCAAGGTGAAAGTGGTAAAAGATAAAACTGTTGTTTTGAAATGTTCCATTTCTGAAGGGGTAGGAACATGGTTAGGTCCAATTGTCAACAATGCAGGACAAGTAAATGACATTTACTTTTTAAATAACGACAAGAACCCAAAGCTTAACCTTATCGCATATTCACTGCAGACAAATGAAGGCGGCTATAATCTGATTATAGAAAATTTTCTGGAGAAAAACACTGGTTGTTATACCTGCAGATTTACGAAGGATGGATCTGTTCATGAGACGAAATATCACGTCTCTATGTTAGGTAAGTATACTTTAGTGGTCTTTCTGTAATGGTTTTCAAATGATTCTATGACTATATATGTAATTATCTACTGAATAATTGATGTTCAACATATGTAACCTACATTCTGCTTCATAATTTGTTGAAGGCATCAATGTATCTTGTATAGAAAATAACACTCTCCAAACACGAGTCATGCAACTCAATGTCCCCTCATTGAACTGACAAGGCTGAGTGTATTAACATTTGGCATTGTCAGATGGATACCCATTATCAAGAATTTTACAGCCAATGGACAAAACATTGTCCTTACAAACAACGGTGTCTTGCTGGGTCATTCAAATGCATCGTGAAACCTCTTTCTAAGTCATTTTTATCAACAATCAAAGTCGAGCTTAACAGTTATTGTGAAACTATTTATTCTAGAGGTGGCGTGAATCAAATGTGTGTTCTTTAACAAAAATCCAAAGATCTTTTTAGAGTACATAAAGTTTAAAACTCTTTCATCTTGCAATAGTATAAAACATATGACTGTTCTACACTTTGAACAAGTCCATTCCAAACTAAACTACAGATTGAAATAGTAGGTATTGTTTTGTTTCATAATAAAGAATTGCCAACGTAAATACAAGTAGTTTGTGTAATAGAGGGTATAATCTAATGCTACATTTTCGGAAATAACAGATACACTTAATTGTGCCTAATATTTTGATTAACATAAAGATATTACCAATGATGGTCGGTTGAAAACAAAACTGTACGACTAATTAAATGGGTGATTTCAGCCTTCCAATGGTGATCTTTCCATTTCTATGTAGCAACATTCAAACAACGTCTGCGTTCAAATTATATATCTCCCATTTGATACGACATTGAAAGGCTAGTATTTGTTATCATGATTTCCTTGTTATAGTGTTGCTGCTCACAAGGAAGCTATAAAACCAAGAGTTCAAAATAGTAAAGTTGAAATCATCCCTTCGTAATTCGTATCATATATTGTATTTATATTTGAGTGTGTATTTATATTTATAAGTGTGAATTCACATTACTATAAGCTATGTCACGGTACTTTTTATCCCAAATTCATGTATTTAGTTTTATTTAATATTTTATTTTGTTATATTTGTTATTCTCATCGAATTTTGTCTAATGCTTAGTCCGTTTCTGTGTGTGTTACATGTTAATGTTGTGTCGTTGTTCTCCTCTTATATGTAATGCATTTCCCTTAGTTTTAGTTTGTTTTGTCCATAGATTTACGAGTTTTGAACAGCGATATACTACTGTTGCCTTTATTGTAGTCAACATGTTACTAGTGTTTTTGTTTTTTTTAATTGTTGCGTAGTATTTAGTTTCTATGTTGTAATATGTGTACTATTGTTTGCCTGTTGGCCTTATTTTATTTGATTATCCATGGCGTTGTTACCTTATTTTCGATTTATGAGTATGAATGTCCCATTGGTATCTTTCGCCTCATTTTATCAAGCAAGTTTTATTGAGAAACCTTAAAAGCAACATGTGAAGTTGGTTATTTAAGTAAAACAAGATTAAATTGATAAACGTTTTAAATTTTATATGATTCTTAAAAACTATAAGACTTGTCATTTACATCAGACCTCTTTCATGTCTTTTCACACATCCACAGAAAGGATTGTATGCATTATTGCTCTTTCAATTGATAATATTATTAAATTGGTTTCCGAAACAAGCGTTATTTTTTTCATTTTGAGATAAACATTGAGATATTTTGCTTTAAACTAATCTTTAAGGATTCAATAATAAATTCAAACGTAAAGTGGGTCTTTCAGTACATTTTCAGTGTTATCGGGAAATCAAAATAGTATCACCAGCCAAGTAGTCAGCACTTTTGTGTTGACTTGAATCGTGTTTGGTAAAAGTTAATGTATAAAAACTAAAAATTGAGGTTTGGTAACAGAAGGTGTCTCTGCACAAATTTACAGAGCATTGGATGATCCTTTCAAATTTGTGTTTGAATTTGTATATACTGTGAATGTAAACAAAAAACGAGCAGTAGACGATTAACTATATAGTATTATCATTTGGAATATAAAAAAAGAAATAAATTACTAGCAGTCTAAAATATTTTAAAGAAAATTTGCTTAAAGGGTATCAATTTTTATCCAAAAGACCTCAAAGATTTTAATTCAAATGTAATATCTGATACCCTATTTAATAATTTCAGATATGACACCAAGTAGTACAATCATGTTCGACGAAGGAAGTAAAACTGTGCATAATACAATAGTTGATTGGGAAACAAACACAACACAAATTACAGAAGGTGAACCAAATGCTAATTTTTAATAAAGAATAAAAATCATTACTATAAAATGTAATAGCAGACAATATGTAAAGGCCATTTAAACATATTCATATATCAAGTTTGATGTCGTAAACAAATTTAATTACCTACTAGTATTCATGTGTGATCATGGGTATGAACAATCAGATTACATATTGCATAACTATATTTCATGCGCGCCCAAATGTTGAAACGATAACAATTCTAAGAAGTTTTAAGTAAGAATTTGCAAACACGTTAAAGCCAGCTATAAAAGACCCCGAGAAAAGAGAAAACTAACAGCTTAGTTTATGCACAAAATACTAAGTTCAAGCTTAAAATACACAACAGTGATCTCTGAAATATAACGGTCCACAAACTGGTGTAAGGCTTCTATATAAAAACTCCTTACTTATGTAACCGGAGGGCATGATTCTTCGTACAAAATCTTATATGTCTCCACTGGGATTGGAACCCTGGACCTCTGTGTCACAAGGCAGCGGGTTTACCAACTGAGTTAAGAAAGTACTTCCCTAGCTCAACCGATTTCGACTGACTAAGTATTTCTCACAGTTACTAAGGCGACGATGGAAGTTTTTAACGACCTTGACTGGCTATACAGCACTTGCAATGCGGGTTTACTAAGGGAAGCCATCCCGTCACACTTATAGGGCCCAACGTATTCTGTGTCTTTTCGTAGATTTATGAGATACATAGCGTTATCCAATATGAATAATCAACAACTTATGCTTGCAATTAATTGGCTGTAATTGATATTGCTATGACACAAAATGCCAGGGCAGTGGTCGAGCTACTTGATGACAGACTCAGGAGAATCTGGAGGCAGTGGACATGGCAGACTAAGGACTGGCTTCTCCGAAATCCTATCCGCATGGCCAGTATGAGGCCCTCATGACTGAATTTTGAGCAGCGAACAATCCAGTTGCATTTAAGAACTTTGCACGAATAATCCTAAAAATGTTTTAAGAACTGCTACATGTTTGTAGTCCATGGATTACGGAGACCACTACCTGGTTCAGACAGACGGATTATTAATATACTCATCAAAATTAAAAAATCTCCGATTCACTGCGGTGAAAAAATGATAAATCACAAGCTTAATTGGAAATGATTAACGGATTTAAGAATATGTGGCGGTTCGTGCTGATTCATAACACACCGTTCTTTTGTACTAACCCTTACTTATACCGTAGCAAACCGTTGTTTTTCCGCAGTACATACGCCCCGACACGTTTCGTTGCGTACTAAACCGTGTCATATTTGAATTGAACCATGTCTTACCGTAAGAACTCGTATCACTCATATCGCAAAATCACCCTTATCCTTCACGTTCCGTGGTAGTTAAAACCTGTCGTCATACCGTTGTGCATACGTACTGGATCCGTATCGAAATAAGGAAACGGGCTCGGATGTGAGATTTAATCCGTAGATGAACCGGCGAGGTGATCCTTGAATGTATGACCTAGGCATTACGTACCACAGTACCATGGATTAACTGTTTCCAAAATTTTTGAAATGCAAAGACTTTTTTACCTCTGAAATATATTAGCTGTGTTTGTCCGAACTTTTAGGAGTTTTCTTCCTCAATGCATTTTAACGTCGTACTTCAATTGACCTTTCTACCTTTTTTTATTCGAGCGTCAGTAATGAGTCTTTGTAGTCGAAATGTGCGTCTGGCGCAAATACAAACTTTTAACCCTGGTGTCTATGAAGAGTTTATTTTTAAAGACACTTTTTTGCAATATAAGTTGTGGTTTCCTGTCGTCTAATTTTTCTTTTCTAAATATGTGTAAATTCTTTTTTGGTAATCCGTCATCGAAACTTCATTTGAAGTTCTGTTTAGAATGTAAAGGATTGAAAAACAAATGATTCTGCCAAAGTATTTTTTTAATATATTAATTTTGAAACACTTTTCATCTATAAATTATGAAATTCAGTATGGGAACAAGTAGAATTCTAATAGCAGACGCTCAGGCTTATATTGCTTTATTCGTCTGAGTGTTAGGAAGATCATTTTTGTTCGGGAATGTTAAATCATACTCAGTCTGTTATAATAAAAATCTTATTTTCTTCCAGATAATCCTTGTTCATGTAATTCGACACCAAATTATGAAATTTGGAAGGTATCGTGCAGTTTTGTAGGAGGATTTTTTGTATGCTTAATATTTTACAATATATATTGCTACATCAAACACAAGAAGGCATCAAATGATATATTGGAAGTTCCAAGAGATGTTCAGTATGATGAAATAGGCATCATTAACTATAACGTTGTTAATAGTGAAACCTTGCGTGACGACATAAGAGATCGAATGTCGGTTTTGTATAGGTCTGGGACCAACATTGATACTCGGTCTAGTAAATCACCAACTCTCAGTTACAGTTCTACCAATGATTCATTATCACGGAAGACAGAAGGATCTGAAAACACATACCAATCAATAAATCTAGATCAAAATCATTCCCAGAAACATAGAAAGAATGCTGGAAATACCATACCATCATCTAGTGTCTATGACATTGATACACATTCAATCAGATCAACAACTTCAAGCATCAGTTCTACCAATGACTCATTATCAAGGAAAACAGATGGATCTGAAAATACATACGAACCAATAAACCTAGATAAAAATCATATTCATGAATTTAAAACATGTAACGTTAGCACCACAACTTTAACTAGCGTATATGAAAATACTGTGGTTTTTCCTATTAAAAAATGAAAAGTGATCATGTGATAAAACCCCATGGCTATTTATATACAATCGCATAGAAAATTGAATATGTGATTACAAACAATAACATGAACAAAAATAGAAAAAGAAAGCCAGCTTATTATGTAAATAATTTTTTTTACATTACAAAAGGAGCATCAGAATGGTATTTGGAGAAGTTGAAAACCGATAAAAGGGGAAGCATTTGTTGCATATTGTGTTTATGTTATTCTCATGCATAATGTTATTTTTTTTTATTATTTGAGATTTCAAACACGTGCACTTTCATTAAAAAGAAACAGATTGCAATAAAGATGAGATGTTCGTGTTAACATAGCCACACAATATACACTTTATTTATCAAAGTTGGTCTGCTTTGTAAGATTCCGTTTGTTCGAAATGGTTCGTCAGTCACGTTGAATTTCCGTGATGTATGCTTACATAGTTTTAGTCATATTAATATATTGTTAGTAGATACAGGAAGATGCGGTATGAATGCCAATAAGACAACTCTCCATCCAAGTCACAATTTATAAAAGTAAACCATTATAGGTCAAGTACGGTCTTCAATACGGAGCGTATGCTCACCCCGAACAGCAAGCTATAAAGGGCCCTAAACATTACTATTGTTAAACCATTCAAACGGGAAAACAACAGTCTAATCTAGATAAAAAAAAAAACGTGAAGTTGTGTATTACTTGCAATTGTAATTGAACAATAAATAAATGTCATACAAGTGAGAGGTACCGGTTTAGCTAGCTATAAAACTAAGGTTCTTAAAAAAATGCTTGAAGCGAGTCTGGAATATGGCAGTTGGTTTTTAACTTGTTCCGTTGATAGATAGCATTTGATTTTGTTGGTTTATCGACATTTTAAAATTTGCATTTGAATTCTGTATTTTGTTATACGTTTTATAAATGACATAAAAATAAAGAAACATCGGCATTGTATCGATGTACTGTTTAAAATAAAGATGTCAAGATTAATTCAGCAGCATACAGGAGGCTCACTGGTACAACTGGTAACCTTTATTTATGTCAGGTTTGATCAATTTAGACAAAATAAGGTTTCTATATTTGTAGTTCGTTTCAGGTTCGCAAGGCACATAGCAGGGTAGGGAAAGTAATAAAATGACTTAAACTATTACATTCCTTGAAAGCTTTCCAGAGTGTGTCAGAGTAAAAGCCTATGCTGTATAAGATGCCAGATGCAAAAAGGAGTAGTGTATGGTGCAGAACGAATATTGTCTGTTGCTTAACAAGTTCAATTTCTTTCTAAAAGATATATGAAAAATTCACAATTTCCACATACATATAAACATGTTCAATGTTATTAAGGTTTCTTATTATTTTATAATTAATTTTGCAACATCAATTATGTTACTACTGTAAAATTGAGAATGGGAACGGGAAATGTGTCAAATAGACAACAACCCGACCATAGAAAAAAACAACAGCAAAAGGTCACCAACAGGTCTTCAATGTAGCGAGAAATTCCCGCACCCGGAGGCGTCCTTCAGCTGGCCCCATAACAAATATATACTAGTTCAGTGATAATGAACGCCATACTAATTTCCAATTTGTACACTAGAAACTAAAATTAAAATAATACAAGACTAACAAAGGCCAGAGGCTCCTGACTTGGGACAGGCGCAAAAATGCGGCGGGGTTAAAACAAGAAAACAAGAAAATAAACAAAATAACAATAATACATAAATAACAACAGACTACAAAGTATAAACTGACATGTATCTTTATGTATAATATTTTTGAATGTAAATAAAGGCAACAGTAGTAAACCGCTGTTCGAAACTCATAACAACTGAAATATCTTTATTGTAATAAAAACAATTGTAAATGTGTATCATTGTCACTTGTTTGCTTGCTGGAAACTACAAGTGTGTAACAAAATTAATACAATGCAACCAGTCAAAGCTATTTTCATTATCTGCCATCAAAGTGATGCTATTTTTTATCAGTTGTACATGTTCTTGTTTTCCCCATTAGTCACCACACGGCCTTGAAAAACAAACAATAACGGTCTGATTAATATAGACAACAATAAACGAAAAACCTATACGATATACATGATAAAAATTGTATGGATTTTATTTTACGTCTATTGAACTTAAAAACTTCCCATTGATAATAAAAACCCTCTCGGAAGTTGTAAGGGTCAATGATGTCAAATAATTACAAATACACGGAAGTTATATATCATAACCATGTATAAAATCGAGAACAAAACTATGTTCACATAAAAATTGCCATTACATTTATTAAAAAACATAAATATTATGATGTATTGTGCGTGCAGACAACCATAGGTAAATTGCATTAACATAATACGGAATAACTTCATTGGGACGATTTTAGTTTATATGCATGCTTTTCATGCTTTTGTATCTCTTATCTGCAGTAACTTTATTGTAGATACGTAATTTGATTATTTTTGTATACATCAATATATATATAAATTTTAGTTTTTTCAGACGTTTTTATCTATACGTATAAAAAAGCATCAACTTTATTGTTTATCAATTTGCGTGAAATATTGCAATCGTCATTTATTATATTTGAATAAAAAATCAGGTTATTTTTGGTTCTTTCAATATATATTCACAATTTGAACATTGAAATGAAAATATAAAAAGCAAAACCACCTACTTTATGATACAAACTGTTGATTAGTGGTGAATAAAGGCACATAGTGTATGCATTGAAGTCATAATCACAATTGACAGCGAAGTGGTCTCGAGGTAGCGTAGTCCGAGGTTACTTTGATTAAAACGGCTGTTTTCCAGAAAATCTGGGGCTGTTGGACGTCAGAGCTCGTCCCATATCAAAAAGTGAATATTTTCCCGTCCGAAATAGATGCGCTGCTTCGTCGCGTCTGGTGCCAAGTGACTGCATTAGAATTTTATAAACCAGGTATCAATTTGTTCATTTTTCCATTTATCTGTTCTTTTATATAAGCTTCACCTACCTGCCATCCTTTATTTTTTTAATATTTAAACAGCGTTCACAGTGACCTGTTGTATTCTGCATTTTAACTATCATTTTCACAGATAAGCACGTGGCCACAAGAAAAAGGAATGATTTATGCAAATGACCATAATCTAACACCTCCTTCATTTTCGATGCAAGTAATTTAAATGTCCGAGAGCTTCCGACTGTTAAATGTTGCTACTAAATGATTACTACCGATCTCCTTTGAAGGAGGTGAAAAATCGTGGTTGGCTACTAACTATGAAATACCTATCTTCTATACTAGAGGTGAAAAAAGCATAAATATTTGCATACTTGTGTCTCGAGGTCGCAAGTCTCTCGTAACTTGACGTCAATTTGAAAAAAAAGTAAAAATGTCTGAAACGATGGGTCAATGTGAAAACTGTCTAAATATAAGAAAATTAACAATTAAACAAACAATAGTACATAAAACACAACATTGAAAACAAAAGTCTTAGCAATACGAACTCCACCAAAAAAATCCTGCGTTAAACACAATGGATCCGGAAGGATAAGCCTATCCACATTTTAGACCCGTCATGATGCTTACAAATTTTAACAGTTCTTTTAAAAAAAAAAAGCATTTTTGTGTATTCCTTCATCTGTACAACTTCATGTATATTTGAAAACCAGTCAAAACATTGTATATAAAATTTCACGTTTGTGGTTTGATATCCAACTTGCTGCGAGATGCCGATACTGTTAATTATATGTTTTTTATTCGTTTTTATCTCCTCTAATGTAGTTTGCCTCTATTGGTTTAAGCAATGTCTTTACTTTGTTTTTTTTCCTGCTTTGAATTTGCAAAATGTGTTCTCATATATGTTTGTTTGCATACTATGGTTTATAGTCTTTTTTCTTTAATTTTAATTAACACCACAAAAGGAATAAAAGGGGAATATTCATGTACGCATATGGTGTTATCGGTGTATAAGGTAATTGTTTTTATACAAATGATTTGCAACTGCAATATCTCCAAAAAAATATCCTAATCTTTTCTGATAACTCCTAAAATAGGGAAAAAAATATATCCAGTTAAAAATTTTCGAAAAAAGGAAACAGGAAATCATGAAACCCAAAAAGCACAACATGCAACACTGAAACATCAAAGTAAGATTATCTAGTCAAATATCCTGAAATATATAGAAAAGGTTAAAATTTTAAATGGAATTTTCTTATTATCTAAAAAAAAACGTGTCAGTAACAGTAAGTAAGCAATACATTATATAACTTGTTTTTATATCATATTCAAATTAAGATGGACGGATTGGTCATATCTAGCAAAATATATTCATTTTATATTTTTTTTTCAGGCATAGTGGATAGTGTTGAAAATGACACCAGTATTAATTTTGATGGCAATCACATTTCACTTACAAATCATTTCAGGTAAATAAATAAAATCAGATTAAAATTACGGGAAATTCCTAATGTTACAACAATTCTACAATGTACAATAGGTAAGCCACACGATAAAGGAGTTAAATGTTTTTTTTCATAAACGTTATTATGATTTCGATTATCCTTCTTTGCACTTTCAAACTGGAGGGATATTTAATTTGCGTCTTTTCCGACTTCTTTTTTTGAATCAATGTATGTAACAATCTGTTCTGGCTGTAGCATTCTTTTTAATTTTTATTCCATACAATCACAGCAATGGTGTTATAACACAATTAACGATAGAAGCCTCATGAGATAATGCTTTAACATGTTTAATATTCTGTTTTATGACAAACAAAGAAAAACATTTATTTTCCAACATTATTTACAGTTACTAAACTTTTTATGCCTCGTTTGCATTGTTTTCTAATTGAGGTTTTGCCCATCTTGTAGTTTGATCATATCGTTTTATAATGCCAGAATTGAAGTAAGTCTGAAAGCAGAAGTAATGATTAAAAAAAAATCAAGACAATTGCACATAAAAAAGACACCGATGCACCGTATATCCTTTTCTGCGTATTCTTCGTGTTCGCGTGTAACTTTTGTTAAAGCCATCTTATATTTTCTCATCTTATAAACTATTGAAAGTGATATTTGTGTTTGTACCTTCTTTGATCACAGGAATTTGCATAGGTAATAACATAGTCACAGTCAGGGTTCAAAGAGGAAAACGAGTGATATTGAAATGTGTGAGCTCTGGAGTTATGAGAAGTTGGTTAGGACCAGATTTCAGCAATTTAAAAAACGAACAAACATTGCTTTTTTTTCAAATCATCTTAAAAATCCGAAACTGAGCATGTCTAAATATTCTGTGCAGGCAAGACATGGGAACTATGACTTGATTATTTCAAATTTCCAAGAGGACGATACCGGGCTTTATATTTGTAGATGTTTCAATGATCATGATAATGGAACATTTAAAGAAACTAAGTATACCGTTACATTATTAGGTATGTATACCAGTTCAAATCGTTATTAAATTTGACGATGTTTCATTATACAAATAATACTTATTGTACAAAACTTTAAAACTAATTGCCACATCAATGGCAATTTTTTAATAGACTGTTTTATTTTAACATATGAACTCAGGAATATTTTTATAGAGATGTTGAATCATTTCGTATTATAGAAACCTTCTACCAAATCAACTAATAGATTTATAAAAAGAATTAAACATCAACATCTTTTGTAAGCTTTGGAACGATGAAATAGTTTATAAACAGCTAGGGTTGTCGATTCTAAAAACGTTTTAATTGCTTTGACTTCATTTTTGAGAATTCTAAAGTGGACAGCGTCGTATTTGTTTAGGAAGTGAGTTTGAAATTTTTTCAATTTTTCGATTGTGCTGTTTAATATTTGTCTTAGATAGATAAAATGTGATGCAAATAAAAAGATATCGTATGAGTGCCGAAAAAAAAAATTAGATAAAAAAAACATCAACAAGGATATTCGTTCCCAATCTGAAAAAAATACTATGTGTACTGCTTCCTTTCTATCTCCTCAGTGAACATTGGACGTTAAATGCATTTTTTTATAGTGTATTTTTAAGAGATAAGAAAGAGAGAGTGTTATCAAAGGAAAGCTAAGCGGATTTTACAAGACTTTCTGGATTTTTTTGTTCTAAATGCTCTTCCAATTCGTTCCCAACTCCTAACTCGATGTTTTTATTTACGACTATTGTGATTACACATTTATTTCATT
Source organism: Mytilus edulis (assembly GCA_019925275.1). NCBI lineage: Eukaryota > Metazoa > Mollusca > Bivalvia > Mytilida > Mytilidae > Mytilus > Mytilus edulis. Next base: position 53,630,396 of record CM034358.1, read on the forward strand.
TCTTTCAAGATGAAGGTGTTGCATCTACTTCAATCGGATATGAAAGAAGAGGGGATGTAGGAAATGCACCAGACATTCATGTTAATGTCAAAGAAACTAGTTCTCAATGTAAGTACATTTGAACCAATTATCAGGTTAGGACGATATTCATATAAGGATTTATTTTGTTCTATATACTATAATGGATAATCAAGTGTGAATTCACCAATAGTTTAACAAAAAGCTAAGGCATTTCAAGCTGAAATTAGCAAACGATCACTGATAAGTCTTTTGTAGTCAAAACTTGCGTCTGTGTCAAATACAAAATTGCAATCCAGTTATCTAGGATAAGTTTATATTACGCTTTTTCTTTTTCAAAATATATTACAAGAAGCAGTAAATTATTATGCTTACAGTTCCATGCTATAGCCATGAAATAAAGAGGTTAATTGAAAACTTCTGTTTGTTTTGCTATAAAATTGAGAATAGAAATAAGGAATATGTCCAAGAGACAAGAACCCAACAAAAGAGCTGATATTCATGCATTTATTAATAAGTAACATGAATAGCACTTTCAGTGATACCTGATATATTGTATATCGAAAAAATTATGATATTGAATTGGAGTGCCGTACGATTGCTGGCATCAAATCTTAAAAACGATTTTTAATTCAATATTCACGTCATGAAATGATTCAGTATTTGAAGCTTGGTTACACTTTTATTTTAACATCTGTCTAGTATTTTTAAACACTTGTATGCAATCTGTTGACGGATTATAATTAATATACATGTCATGTACTTATTGAGTATTTGAAGATCTATTTAATTTTATTTTAAATTTGTCTTATATATTTGAAAACGTGTATGTATCCATTGAAGTACCAGCAAACCAAAGACATTTAAAACCCTGAATTAACGATAACAATGGTGGTTGTTTTTCTGCTGGTGATATCAATAGCTATTCTTGGATTAATTGCTCGAAGAAAGTGGGGAACTTTAGGTAAGATAAATAACAAAAATGCTATAAAAGCGCCATATATCAAAAATTGAAAAGAAGAAAAAATACTACAAATTAAATTATTATAATTCTGAATGTAAGACGATCGTTGTTATAAATCAGCTTGCAAGTCTGTTTAAAAAATAAACGTTTTATCCTATCGTTATGCATTGAGTAAAAATTACGAGCGAAGATATACTATATTTCGTTATGACGTCATATTATCCTAGCTTATGTTTTGAAAACGCTGACTAATACATTCAATCAAACTTAACATTTCAATCAAAATGGTAAACATTTGGTAAATTGTGTACCTTTTGAAAAGAAAATACAGTTGTCTTGACATGACAAATTGACATTACTGCAATAAAATGCTTAAAATATTATTTTACTCTTTCATCAATAATTGTGTCAATGCTATGAAAAGTTAACAAAATGATCCCATCGCTTCGATCAAGGGAATAATCAAATATCAATATTTGCATAGTATTGCAAAGTTAAACTCTTCTAATATTGTTCAAAATGTTTGTAGGTAGAGGAATGGAATTCTTCGTTGTGTCATTCAGAGGAGATGCAGAAAGGTAAGATTTCAAATAAAAAAATATATTGATTATGGAAGCAAAAAGACTAGTTGGCACTTACATATACTTTTATTTGTGAATATGCAGTTTTACTTTTAGTTTAACCTAATAGCCTTGTTGAAGCATATAACATTAAATTGCGATGCAGACGGCACTAGGGATAAATAGCGAACAGCAGGGCTCATACTGCATAATTGAATATGTCTCAATGTACTTTATAATGAGAGTACCCGTTAAAAGCGAATCATAGTAATTGTTTAGTGTAGAGTATAAAGTAGAAAAATACCTCTAACAATGTCATGTCTAAAAAATGAACAACTTTAAAAAGACATTTATTTTATACAAAACACAAAATGAAAACCAAAGACATGAATCCTGGTGTAAATTAGGGGTGATCCTTGACGTTTAGAAGCAGATCCTGATCCTGCTATTATCAGTTGACACTCGTCATGTTTTTAGCGCTCATGTAAGTACTGCCTCATAATATCATTTGTGCATTTGCGCATTTTTCGAATTGAGGATTCCAATTTCATCATTTGAAACCCTTGGATTAATAGCATCGATGCGCATGATTATTTTTTTGTATAAGGTATATTGAATATTTTATGAGGTACCCTTAACCACGTTTTCGTTGCACATGTTCTATTTATGAATGCCCATGACTCAACCAAAGGGTAGTTGAACCATATTCTAAATGTTTAAAGTTTCCTTGAAATGATACGGTAATATGTGTATCCTTAATGGCGAAAAATACTTAATGAGACGAAAAAAGTCGGAAGGAAAGTTACATTTATATAATGCTCAAACATTTTCTAATAGAAATAAACACAAATTTGTTTCAGGACTATTTTAGCTGAAAATACTAGAGGTAAATATAAAACATAGTTGTTTACATTTTTGTGTAATCTATAGTTACATGTATGTCATTTTGCAAACTTAGTTAATACTTTATACATAAGTTTTATATCATGTCACTTTTACTTGCAGTCCAATTACATCCATATGTTGTTTGATGTGTTTGATAAGTAACGCATAAAACAAAATATCAAAATTTAATCAAATCGACTCCCGTTTTCATAAAATGTCTAACATGTACTTGAAAACAGTTTTTAGACGAATGTTAACAATTAATTTGTGTATAAGATCTGAGGACATAGTACAAATTGAATTAAACAGGATTATTAAGGCAACGGAATACACAAAATCGCTAAGTTTTGAAAATACATTTGTTTAATAGCCAGTAAAAAAAACAAGATACATTTTATCTACCTTGATAAAAAAAACATATTTTGTTTTCTCCATTCTTCCAACTAACTATTTGGTAAGGATATGTTCTAATGAATAAAAAAAAAACAGTTGTATAAACTACGATCGTCTCGCAAATTGAATTGACTTATTTCCCCTTTAACGAATTGGACCAGGTTCAATTCCTGTATGTACATCAACAGCTGTGGACTGTTTCTTCAAAATTTATCTAGTTATTTAAAACAAAAATGGAAAAACGACGTTGGAAACAAACATTTACGAATTATGATTATTTCTTCTATTTAAGAACAGACTGATCTCATTGATGAACCAGCTCAGCAATCCGTAAGCACATTATATGTTATTAAACTTATTGGTTTATTCTAAATTACGTAAGAAACCGAAGTCCCAGTGTACGCAATTGAAACAAATCTATAAGATCAAAACATTGCATACAAAAATAATCAATAAATCATGTGTACATACTGTTACCGACTGCAGTTAAATTTGATTTATTATGAAACAAAGACAGTGTATCGTAATTTGGAAAAGTAAACATTTTATTGAATTGGCTTATTTATAAGGTTCTTTTAGCTCATATAGCTTTTCAAGTCTTTTGGTCCTAAGTTTCCAAACATATACGGATTTCTGCGTTCCTGGTGGAGTTTAAAGAAAAGCGGTTTGGACACAGGAAATTATATATATTTTTGTATTGTAAAAAAAGACCCCTTCTATGTAGGTTTAACTAATAAAGTATAAACAAATCTTCATCGAATGCATCATATACAAAAATATGGAGAGTGTCCTTAATTTGTTTTGCCATGAAAGAAAAGGAGTAATTTATCATGAATATTGTTCAGTAACGTTTGTGAGCAATTTATTAACCTCGGTATAAAAACTAAAAAAAATATATAACTCTTGTAGTACAACAATCTTAATCTTAGGTTAACACAGTCCATATTTAATACATTTTCAATGATGTAATGATACTTATAAAAAGGTCAATAACTGACAAATGTATGTAACTTATTTCCTTAAATGATTTATTGATGACAATTTTCTTTTTGGGCGTTTTTTTTTAATTCATATATTAAGGTATTGAAAACGTACCACTTTTGAATTATAGGACGGATTGAATTATGTGGAATGTTGACGGAGCCACCAACACCAAGGCAAACTAAAATTCGAGGAACAGAAAACAGAATAATGTATACAGAAATTGATCATTCATTAAAGTCATAAGCTTGACATCAAGACGATAACCAAAAACATAGCGGATTGTGTTATATACCTATGTTAGAAAAGTACTGATGTGCATTTTTCATATTTGAACACGTTCGCAAAAACTGTATATTTATTATGATTTTCAGACGACATGCCTACACTTCCAAAACAAATACGATCACTGCCGATATTTAGTACGGTTTGTGTTGGTCAGTTTTTGTATTCTATGTATGCGTTTTGTGTACAGTTGATTGTAATTCGGTCTTTTCACTTTTTTATAAATGTTTTAAGCATAAGGTCATGTCTTTTAAAATGAAGTCAATGTCACTAACATTTTAACTTATCGTCCGAGTACACAGTTATCGTCCTTTGATTTTCGTTGTCCACGAATAAAGTCCTTCGTGTGGACAATGATTTACTTGCCAATTTTTGTTATACCCCTTCCAAATTTATTTCTCCATGTTTTATGCCTCATATAGCAAGTTGGGGGTGAAATGACACTGTAAAAACATTTGGGTCATGAATATTAATGTTAAGTAGTGATTAGGTCCAGCTGAAAAAAGTAAAAAAATAGCACTTCGGAAGCTGTCTAAAGATTTCAAGACCCCCTTAACATACAATTGTCCATATTTTGAGTTAGAGCTGATGAAGTTTTCTATAATTTTGATTTAATTTGTCCCAAAAGTAGTACAACACACTGTAAAAATATTATTGAGAAAGCGCTGGTGGGATTTTTCTAATTTTTAAATTTCATTTATTGTCTAAAAGAAATTCACTACGAAATAACTATGTACTCGGATCTTATAGATAATTAAAACATCAAGACACTATTGTTGAATAGTCTTCACTCTCAAAGATAATTGTGGCTATTTTTAAAACATTTTAAGTTTTTAAATTACCGTTAAGTTGAGTAAGTGTACCTTTTCTTTTGTATGAAACCTACATGTATATTCATTTTGATTCTGATATGAAGTTCTGAATATTATTGTAGATTTTTAGAATAAGTAAGAAAAACAAAACGAATAAGATTCAAATCAAAATGCGTGTTTATTTTAGTTCGTATGTTCTTGATTCAAGGAGAGTAAATACAGATATATAAATCAATAATTTATCAATGGTGCTGTCATTATGGCAAAGTTATTTTTGGTGTTAATCATAACATGATATGCATACTCTTTCAACACAAAAAAGACATAGCGCAATGAAATAAGCCAATTCTTTTAACATATAATGTGGCAATAGATGCATTAGACCTTAAAAGTTGTCCATCATATTTGGGTATATTTTAGGCATCACTTGTAATATCAAATTAAAAAATGTTAAAATTGTGTTGTCCTTAGTTTCTGGAATTATGTGAACATTGGACGTTCTGATCTCGCTTATTATTTATTTGTGCACATCTAAATTGAGAGCATAAACTACTGAAACTTGCATCGTCGCACAATAACGTTTATCAACATCCCAGCGGCACAATCATATGGAGTATATGTGTCTCAATTGAAACGTTACTCTAGAGCTAGCTCAAAGTACGTTGATTTTATTGAACGAGGAATACTGTTTTCTCAAAAGTTGCTAAGACAGGGCTATGAATCAATCAAATTGAGGTCATCAGTCAAGAAATTTTACGGTCACCATCATGAGCTGATTGGCCATTATGACAAAAGTGTGTCAGAAATCATATCTGATATTCTTTCTCAGTCAAAATAACCTTCCATCATTACCGAACTGAACAAAGAAATAACACGACGGGTGCCGTATACGGTACAGGAAATGCCTACCCTTTCCGGAGAACCTGATTTCACTCCCGGTTTTTAGTGGAGTTCGTGTTGTTTCTTAATTATTATTTAAAACTGTTGATGTAAATGTCCTTTGTTTACTCCTTTGTTTTGATTGTTATTGTCTTATCACAACTTTAGCCGTATTTGGTTCAATGGTTTGGAATCATGGGTCTTTATTTAATTGTCTTTCATTTCTATTTTGACCTGAGCGTCACTTATAAGTCCTATGCAGACGAAACACGCGTCTGGCGTATTGAATTATAAGCCTGGCACCTTTTAACTATTGGCATGTCGAAATGTTCCATTGAAATGTTTATTTCTCTGTCCTGAATGATCTTGCATTGATTTGTACTGTAGTCTTGTCATGTAATGTTGTCATTTTAATGTTATATATAACACAGCCATAAAAACGCGCGGTTTGGCAAGCTAAAAATCCAGGTTCAACCTACCATTTTGTTCTTAAAATGTCCTGTACCAAGTAAGGAATATGGCAGTTGTGATCTTATAGTTCGTTTCTGTGTGTGTTGTATTGTCGTTTGGGTTTTTTGTTGCACTTTTTTTGTTGTTTCGTTGATTTCCTCTTATAGTTGATGTGCTTTCCTCAGGTTTAGTTTGTTACCCGAATATTTTTTCTCTTAGTCGATTTATGACTTTAAAACAGCTGTAAACTACTCCTTTATTTATCCAACATTTTGGTATTTTATAAATCAGTTTCTGAATAATTGTAATGCATTGCAGGATAATTTGACCGTAGTTCATATGAGGAAACTTAATGCTTTTGTTCAAATAACAGGAAATATTTATAGTCTGAATCACATTTATATAAGAGGGATTTTCCCACAGGTGTTAAATTTGAAAAACGTGAAACACACGCCCAATCATTTATCAACAAATAGGCCAGTTGTCAAAAAACTAATCGTTTCACTTCAACATGTCATATAATTACATTCGATGTCTCACCTCTACCTAAAATTAGAAATCCAATTTCAATTTAAGGACTTTAGTACGATGACAGATAGGGTTAATTTAAAACTGTAATGGATCAACATACCTCGCGGCTGATTAGTTTCTATATTATTTGAACTATATCAAATGTCATAAATTTAAGGCAAATATGAGTTTGCTAATTGTAAAGTGATATAGAAGTTTTACACCAAAGAAAATTGGAGCCGTGTTTATAGTCGATGTATCATAATAAACCACATTCAAATGAGGTTGTAGATAAAAAAATGAGATGATGTGGCGTGATTGTCAATACCATAGTTCCTTAGCAGAGACCAAATGAGTAGAATTTGACAACTTAAGATTGTTTTACGGCCTTCCACAATGAGCAAAACACATACCACATTTTTAAATATAAAAAGCCCCGAAATAACGAAATTGATGTAAAACGATTTATTTGCGAAAACAAAAAGCCTAATTTATGTACAAAACATAAAATGAAAACAAATATGATATACAGCAACGAGTAAAAACCACTAAATTGCAGGAATAAACATAATATGACAGGGTTAAACATGTTTGATGCCGCCAAATTCACCCCTTTTCCTTGGATAGTGGTATAACAGTACATCATTAGAATAAACTATTAAAACAGTTGAAAAGAGCTTAACTCCTCACATCAATACAAAGCATAAAACACCAAACAAAACACAGACTAGACGTGGCAGGGTATATATACATCCCTTACACACACAAAAAAAAATGGACAAGGTGCAGATCAGAGAGTAGTCGCAATAACTGATTACTCGTTACAAGCCAATAAAAACTAAGAAGAAAATAATGTATCTGCGACTAAATCATCAATCAGTACACATCCAACATTCAAAAATATTTAGTTTAAGCACGTCATTAACAGTCAGAGAAAACCATAACTGTGTGCAATGCCAAAATAAAGGTGATTGTGCATATGTGTATAACATGTATAACAATATTTATGATTATATTTAATATGGTTCTAATTCACTGATAACAAAATCAGTAGTATTAACAACAAACATAATATTCAAAGATCTAATCATAGTATTGAATTGGTACTCTTTAGAAAAAAAAACCCTAGTAATTTAAAAGGATCGTTTACCTGGATCGTATCTAAATTTATAGTCTCGGTAAACAACACTAGAGTAAAAACAAAGATGTGTCATCTCGTATTGCCAAAATTCAAAATCACATCTTTGTATCTATGAACGAATTTAGAAAAGTAAGTCGTGTGTGGAAACCAAGTCCCTGACTTAATCATTCACGTAATACATCGATGACGATTGTTGAAATCCTCAACGTCTAAACAGACACGGACATACAACATTCCAAAAAAGACAGTCGTTTAGTTCAAGTCACATTGAATAGGTTAAAAAACAAAAAAATATAAATTTCATGCATCCGAACCGTTCGGTCAAAGAGTTATAACTACCAAAATAGTTGCAGAGTCATATGACCAAACAGGTTTTAAAAGACATTGACAAATCCGTCTTAGGTCAACTTAGTTACTTGATATTTTCTTAATTATCAACAGACTATGTAAGAAAGGTTTATTTTAAATCATGCCTGTACCGAAGTATAGACTTCTGAGCTAATGAAACCATCGTGCACTGCCAGTCCACCAGCAACGATATCGACTAATTGTTGTATAAAATGTCAATAGCACTTTATAACTGTTAAGTGATCGAAAGGCTACCAACATTTGTCATGTTTGTTGTTTTCGAATTCAAAAAGAAAAAAAAAGATTTTCACAATATTGGAAATAGTAAAAAGCGGATTTAACAATTATTAATCTCTGATACCTCATTATGAGACCTCATTATGAGCCTCTTAGACTTAACAACAGAATATTATTTGAACACATACATTACTTACTTCTCTACGAAAATGTTACAAACGCAAAAACATAGATTAGTGAGTTTAGATATCAAATTTTGTAAAAATCAAGAGTATATAATATGTTATGTTTAAGCTTCTGGTATCATTAATAATTGATGCTGATACAGATGTAAGACAGTACTTGAAATGTAATTTATTTTCATAATTGTTTTATTGTATTGAAATATTCTTAAAGGGGCACTAGCTACGGTATAGGAAAATGATTTAGTTGATACAATCACGAAATTATTATAACAGTGTAATAATAAAAAAATAATTCGTTGTAACAGCCAATTTGGTTCAATTTTGTCAAATAAAGCAAAGAAACATCGCTGATGAAGTATTCATTTGCAAGTGAATAATTCGATCTTATTACATCTGTTTTTATGTAACCTTCAAATTAACCCATTACAAAGAGATCGGTCACGCATGCATAAGTCTGGTTCATCCATTTAAAGGAATAGAATGTCAACATTGCGAGTGAAACAAAAGCGAACCATTTTTTGACTGATTCTCTCCACGAAAAATCATTATTTACACAGGTAGACACGTTAATTGATTTATTTTTTAACCTATAACATGAAATCAAACAGACGTATACAATTTCCAATTGCACGACGTCGCTAGGCTATTTACATATGCTAATATTGTGTTATGTGACCATCGGCAGTATAAGGAGGTCATCTCAATAGTTAACTAGATGTCGCCTAAGTAAAATACACGCGAAACTCTGATATATATTATCGAGAACGTGAACGAGAACGTAAACTGGTAATTTAAGATTTATTGTAATCTGGATATACGCTTTTTAATTTTATAATATTATAATTCTATTTCACTATTTATATTATTTGTTGTCTTATACCGCCATTTGTACAAACTGTTTGTAATTATAAAACATGTATGTTATTATTCCCTGATGCTATTATATTTGTATATGTTAATTATATAAGCTGTACAAATCGGTGAACATTGATTTGACAATTAGAGCTCTTTACGAAATACACTTTGAATTATTGTAAAGTTATCACATTATTATATCATAGGAATGTACACCACGATTGAACTATCTGGATGGAGTTATTTGAATCACGACAAAATGAAATTCGAGGAATATAGGAGACATATTAATGAATTATTTTTTTTAATATATTAGACAAACTTTCATTTAAAACTTTGAATTTTTTTGGCAAAATGCAAAAAGTCTGATGTCCAGCTTGACGATGTCTAATAGTCAGTAATGATCTTTTTATTTGCCTATGGACACGAAAATTGTCACAATTTAGTCTGAGGGTAACAGTTCGTACACTCATGTGACCATTCATGTATTCCCCAGTTGTCTCTGAGGCGGCGAGGTGTAGTGAATGAATGTCGACAAGCTGACTGTGAAAGAGCCCTGTCATCTCTTGCAGATGTTTTGCGTGACCTACCAGAACGTTCGCGCTCATCAACGGTCCCAATTTATCTATGGGGCTTTAATAACCTCTCAATTACACTGTATGATACACCTGTATGATATGAAAAAAAAATCTTTACCTAAATTTCTTACCTGTCGATTAACAATAGATTTACTAAATATATGGAAACAATGCAGTATGAAATTTAAAAGTAATTTCAAAATCAAAAATAGAAACAAAAAACATTTAGTTGTTGCTTAACTTTCGGCGAGGTGTATATAAAAAGTAAAATCACAAATATACTGAACTCCGAGGAAAATTGTAAAAGGAAAGTCCCCTATCAAATGGCAAAATCAAAAGCCTTTTTTATTTTATGTGAAAATTAAACGTTTTTCCTTCATATTTATACGTCTTTTATGTTTACGGATATGACAACAAAATGTAGGTATTATTATTTATAGAATAGTAAAGGCGTTTACCATATACCTTATATGTATGAAACAATACGAACACTACAAAAAGGTAAGCATTCAAAAGTCTATTATATCGTTTTAGAATTTATTTCAGTTGTGCAGAATTTATTTATGACTTGTCTTTCATTCTGGTATTGTGCTAGACATAAACATATTCCAAATGTTTCTTTTTTGTTTTGTTTTGTGGATGTGTATGTGTGTGTGTGTGTTTGTGTGTTTGTGTGTTTGTGTGCTTGTAGATGGGTAGGATGGGGGTGGATCGGGGATGTACTTATGTAAAGTAGGAAAAATACAGTTAAATCTAACATTGAATTTCTTTACTTTATTTTATAATTAGTGATAGAAAGTTTTTGAATGTAAAACCAAAAAATCGTTCTGATTTTATTTTGGTCCATTATCGATTGACTTGAAAAAAAATCAGGAAAATAAAAAAAAGTTTAAATGAATATTTTTCTTTAGACATCTAAAATACTATCATGGCATAAATGTTATTTAAAAGTTGACAAATTTTTTGATTTTTTTTTTACATTTCTTTTGTTTATCAATAAAACAGGTATTTGCGATTTTAAATAACTACAAAACGTTTAAAACATTTTAAGTTCTGACTTTTAAATTTGTAAACACATTCTTGCGGGAACATAATTCAAAAAATGAAAATTGAAAACAACATGATATTCATATTGTTGGAATTTATTTGAAAATAGTGATGTATATTTCTGTAATCAAACAGTGTTTGTTTAGTCTACTTATAATCTCCACTTTACAAGTGGTCTGGGTAGGTACATATTAGTTTGACATGGCATGACACATAATTTATGTAAAATTTATGTGCATCCGTGTCAAAACACATTTGTTAAAAGCATTTACCTACAATCCTGAATTAAACGACTGAGTGAAATCTATTTTCAGTTTTGAACTTTTTTGGAGACTTCGTTTACGAGGTTTGAATTTACCTTTATTTTGAGTATCAAACATTTCATGATCAAATTAGAATCTATTCAATTTGAAATATGGTATCTTAAAGTATTTTAATGGGGAGCATGATTTAATATTCCATTGATGATCAATAGATTAATAATTCTAGTTTCAAATAATGAAACACTGATTCTTCAAAAAATAAAATCAATAATACTCATAGCATTATTTCGTTTGTCATTTGAAAACAAAGCATTGTTTTTATATTCTTTTTTAAACCTAACATTGGCTACATATAAATAAGGTTAAGTGGTTGATAGCCAACCAGACAACTATCAACCAGAGATGAAACAACGTAGAAGTTAATCGTCGTCGTATATACAATGTTGGTTTCCTGTTTGAATAACATTACACTGTAGTCTTTGTGGAACACTTTTTTATGTTTATAGCTGGCTGTTTTATGTGAGCCAAGACCCCGTGTTGAAGACCGTACATTGACCAATAAGTATTTATTTTTTAAACATTTTAATTTGAATAGAGAGTTGTCTCACTGGCACACTATCCTATTTCTATATACATGTTTTTTCATAACGAATGGAATAGAGATTCCTTTTGCAATAGTCACTTATTTCAATTGTATATACAGTCATAAATGACTATTTTGTACTTAGAAAAATAATCATTTGCGTTGCGATTTGCAATATCAAACGAAGTAGTCGATGCCTTCTTATTGCTTTAAACATACAATGACGGTGTGTACTATATTGCATGTTTTCGATTAAATCTCCTCCTTCTTACCTGACTCTTACTAGAAATACTCTTCTAAATCCGCTTTAATTTTGATTGTATTTTGCTTGCCGTGTTTACGATCCTATATATCATGAGCCCCATGATTCTAGGATGGTTGTAAGTAGAAACCAAGCTTTATGATCATCAAATGGTTCTTCTGAATATATAAGTGAAAGTTTTTCGTGACATTCAAATTCCCGGTTTAATAATAAGTTGGAGGTACAATAAGTTCACACAATGGATCCTTTATGAGATATTCACATGTATCTTAAACGTTTTTTTTTATGTTTTTCATGTTATCCTTCTAGATAAAATTTGGTTCATTAAAATTTAATTAAACTATGCTATTTGCGGATGCCCGTGAGTGAAAAGATTGAACTGATTGTTATGCTTCAAAGTAATAGAATGTCTATCTTTTATAGAGAAAGCATTGTGCCCGGGTAAGACAATCTCGAGTTTTCGCGTTTCCATCTACATATTCTATAGTGCGAAATGTATTTTTCTTTTCGAATTTGCGTTTTCACCATACAAACGACTTAAGTTTAAAGTATTTTAGTATAATCTAGAACTTGTTTAAAACAAAAGAAAACACACGCCCTATGTAATATATTACTTCCTTATGTTTCATCTAGACTTAAAATAGAAAAAAAAACAAATTTTTCCGTGTTCGAGTGAATATGATAAAAAATGTAAACAAACAGACTTTTTTTCTAAAATAGACGTGATATAGAAGCTTGAGTTTGATATACAAGGTTATACATGGTATGTTATTATTTGAGCTATAGACATTTTATCATTTTGACATTGCTTTTCGTTAAAAAAGTTAAATTTAGCCTTATAATGCTTTCATTCCAAAACACCATTTTCATACACATACCAATACAAATTTCGACGGAAATGCATACATGAAATCTATATATCCTTCGATATACAGACACTTTACAAAAACTATTGTAATTTCATTGAAAACGCCATTTTGAGACTAAGTATGTTCTTTCATGTCCGTTTTTTTTCGAGAGCAGTCCCGGCTTTTTCGAGTGTGTCCTTTTTTATCGAGTGATTATACACATTTCTTATAGCTACAAATGCTATGTTTTGGTGTATTAACGTTTAAAAACTTTAAGACAAAGGCTTACATTAAGTACTTTCAAGGCACATGGTGTATTAATACTTGCATTTTATAAGCAAGTATCGTTCATTTGTATATACTTTGCATGTATAGTATATATTCGTGATGTCAACAATCTAATGTAAGTGTTCCAGACCATATATGTATTTGAACCATACGCGTATGGACAGAAAACAGATACACCGATATCAAGGCCATTGATTGAAAGACAATGGTTTTCAACTTGTAACTTGAGCTGTTTTGGGTAGCCTTTGAATTATAAAATTAATTATATATTTCATGTAACTGTCATTGTTAGATATAAGTTTATTGTGTTATTGAATCGTTTCTAATATACACCTATATGGTCCAAATACTCTTATGGTTCGGTCAGTTAATAACCAAATGAGTATATACTCGTATAGTCCTACCATATGCGTAAAGTCGAACCATACGCGTATGGTCGGACCATATGTGTATATATCCGAGATATTTCATTAACTATTTGTCTTGTATTTTGTATTATTAATTTTATTGTTTAACAAATGGAAACTGAAAATTACTAAATGTTACTACTGTGACGGGGAGTCTGATTATGCATATGTAATAATTGGTCATACAACTACTAAACACCATGAGAACTTCATTTAAATAAAAGAAAATTGCCTTAAAAAAATGGAAAACAAGTCCCTAGTGTCGTTCGAAGCAATGGACAATAGAGCTGGTTTTAGCATATAATATACACATTGTATATTTTTCTATCATTTCTGAAGGATCATATTTAGGCTAATGAACTATTCATTTCATTATTGATAATAAATGTAATTTTATAAAAATGTTGTGTTCAATGGCATTATAAATGAAGAGATTAAGTATGTGTGATTTTTTTATTTTTTTTTTTTAAGGCCTCTTTTCGTAAAATATCTTTTACTACATAGCAGGTTTCTGATGTTTCACTTTTGTCAATTTGTTTCTTACTCCTTTTTCTTATGTCCGGAGTTCACCACAAGAAACATTATTAACTGTAAAATCAAAAGTAGCATGAAGTTTAAATGAATATGACTTCCCTGCACTGTGTTCTAATCACCGTTTGGTTAAGGATCAAGTACTTTTGAAATGAAAACTGGAAAGTAGTAGTAGAACGCTCTCCAAACAGAAAATTTGCATTAAATTGAAAAAATTCATTTTGATATACGTAGTAATATGTTTTTGTTGACTTATTGGGAATATATGATATTGTCCTTCACTTAATTAGAGTTCTTAACTTGAAAAAATCATTTTATTAAGTCTAGAATACGTTTTTTCTTATTCAAATGTTTTGTAAAATAAGGACCATTTGTTTAAAAACCCGGACGATTTCACAGTTGTTCTCTAAAAAAAAAACGGACAATAACAAACACTGAATTTGTTGGTTAAATACAAGGATATTGGGCTTCTTTGTTGATCAAAACATTGTAGTGTTCAATATAAGATGGGCAGAAATAAAAAAAAATATTATAATTACGAAATAGCAGGTAATTGAACCTATCGCATGTTTTATCACTCGAAAAAAAATGGATCGAATCACTCAAAAAACTACGATCATAGCCGGACACAATACCTACCGTGTGTATTGTAACATTGTATATCAGTGTTGAAATTTTGCTGGTTTATCAATTTCTACCTGTTCATTCATGTTTGAAGAAAGAAATGCAAATCATTAATTCAGAATACGCACGGTTTTAGTTTTGTGACAAAACAAGAAGTTATATTTGAATCTGACAGGTTTTTAAAGGGGATCGGTCCCATTTTCTTCTTATATATAATATATTGGAACATTATCCATTGTCATGAGAAAACAAAACTTCGATCGCGATTTTACTCATGTATTTCTTTTATATTATTGTTTCAAAGATTGATTACTTGTTCTTGACTACCCACGAGTGTTTTGCACTGTCGGCTTCGGTTTATGAAAAAATATAAGTTACTGAGTGAGAAATTTATAAAAAGTGATTTTTGATTCATTCCTCTGGCGCATGCTTCATTTTTGTCTGGCTACGCGAGAATCAAGATACAATTGTATAACATATTTGAGCGTTTTTTCTGATCAAGTGTCTAATAAAAAAACTGTTGTTTTTGTTTACCTTTAAACCTTTAAATAATATCTAAGATAGAAATTTTAAAGCAAAACCTTAATTGGCCTTTACGTTTCATCCTTTCCAATGATCTTTTAACAAACTAGACATATATGAGAAGATGTGGTATGAATGCCAATGAGACAACTCTCCTTCAAAATCACAATTTGTGAAAGTAAACCATTAGGTCAAAGTACGCTAGGGAAAATCAAGCATAATGAAGCTTGATCAGAAAGAAATCCATTGCATACAATACAATCCTAAAATGAGAGTGGTGGGCATACAGGAGCCTTTTAACAAAAATTGTTCGACTCATCGCTACTGGTTATCGTGCGATAAGACCATTTCGGGGACCTTTGCTTACGAACAGACACACAGTTGTCCTTATCGAATGTAATGCAGAGCTCGTCAAAGTTGAAAATTAGCATCGTAGAGGAAGATCCATTGTTCCAATGGAATTCGGTTTATCTTCCGTGGCCCAATCGTAGCCCGGATTTTAATCATATCGAGCATATATGGGACATTTTTGGGCGAAATGTGCGCAAAAGGATACCCAGACCAAACACGTGATGAAATAAACAATGCCCTTCATCAGAAATGGTTGCGGCTACCTTAGCAACAAATTAGTCGATTTATGGCAGGAATCAGAAGACGTTAAGTGGAGGTTAACCGTTTGAATTGAGGCTGCGCACAAAGTATTTATTCTTTGGCGTATAACAATCAACCACATGATGTCATTCATGCGAGTATCTACTTCGTCCGGCGTCAAAAATAATTCTTAAAACCTAAATGCTTCTGATGAGCAAATAAACTCATCATAGATACCAGAACTAAATTTAGTATATACACCAGATGCGCGTTTCGTCTACAAAAGACTCATCAGTGACGCTCGAATCCAAAAAAGTTAAAAATGCCAAATAAAGTATGAAGTTGAAGAGCATTGAGAACCAAAATTCCTAAAAGTTTTGCCAAATACAGCTAAGTTAATCTATGCCTGAGGTAGAAAAGTCTTAGTATTTCAAAAAATTCAAAAATTTGTAAACAGTAAATTTATGAATAGAACCATATCAATGACAATTCATGTCAGCACACATTTTGGGTAATTTGAAGTGCTAACTAGACAAATGTCTTTCTCATGTTTCATAGTACCTGTTGATCTACCATATGCATGATGCTGAACAATCGATTCACCAATAAATCTGATATAGGCTTGCTGGTTCTCACTGACTCAAAGAAACTTTTTTCCAGTTAGGAATTTGACGACCTTCTATAGATAACATGAAACACTTTTATAAATATGATATCGGATATAAAACTGTAATCCCCTTTCCTTTCAAGTATGTGACCTACCGAAGAAGACTATTTAACAGATTTGTAATAACTTGAACAACACGACGGGTGCTGCATGTGATGCAGGATCTGCTTACCATTTCGGAGCACTTAAGATCATCTCTAGTTGTTGGTGGGTTTCGTGTTGCTTATTCTTTAGTTTTCTATGTTGTGTCATGTGTACTATTGCTTGTCTGGTTTTTTTTTTAAAGTTTTAGTCATGACGTTGTCAGTTTATTTTCGATTGATGAGTACTAGATTCAGCTTTAAAATAACTGCGGTTGTGTCTACTAGTGTAAGATTTATAGAAATAATGGTGGTACAATACTTCGTAATCATCAGTACAAAGATGGTGTAGGTCTGAAGTATCATGCAATATATGAAACATACATGATCTTTCCATGCTCCAATAGACTTGATAAAACTTTTGTTTGTGCTAATTCTTCGCATACATAAGCAATTCAGTAGAAGATATGGAACGCCACAGCTGTCTTATGTGGAACTCTGATATTGTTTTATGATGTTTTATTATTAATTAATGATATTTTGTCTTAACTTGATATGGTTTTAACATTACGTAATGATGTTTTAATATAAGTCAATAAGGAATAGTCATTACTTAATGATATTTCGATAATACACTATATGGTTTCGTATTGACATAGTTTTGTCAATACTCGATAGGGTTTTGTCATTACTCGATGTGGTTTCACCATTATTCAATATGGTTGTGTCATAAGTCAATTTGGTTTTAACATAACTTGATGTGTATGTGACTAAACGTAATGTAGTTGTTTCATTACATGATGTGGTTTTGTTATTTCGAAATGATGATTTGTCTATTCTTGATATGGTTTTAACATTACGTAATGATATTTCAAAATTTGACGATTTTACACTACTTGATGTGTTTGTTTCATTTTTTTGGTGTGGTCCTGTCATTCTTTGATGTGGTTATCCCATTACTTGATGAGATAAAACCACATGACCAATTCGGAAAAACCTGTTCTCTATTTTTAGAAAAAAATCATTGTTGTATGTGCCATGCATGCGTGTGGCTATCCATTTAATAAGGGTTCTAATTAAAGTTTGAGTTACTGTTTGAGTTAAACTTTGAGTTAGTTTTCAAATTCAAGTCATGCTTATAATTAAAGTTCTAGTTAGCAACTTTGCCGTCTTTTGTCTCTTTCAAATGAACCCAACAACTTCTACATCCCACACGTGTTAGTTTACTTTTGTCATTATTTCATTGATGACAGGAACGTATGTAAGATATATCACTATGTAGAATTCTATCCTGTTACCTTTTTGTCTATCCTGTTATCGATATCAGTATTGCACCTGCAAATGGTACATCAGGAATATTAAGGCGTTTTAACTTTAGTATGAGTTCAAACAACAACAAATTTCATTCTATTCGCAATAATATGTTATGATCAACTTTTCAAAGACGTTTCTGTCTACAATTGTCTATAATGTTACTGTAAACATAGCAACTATCGTAACAGGATAGACGTAACAGGATAGACATAAGAGAATAGACATAACAGGATAGATTTTTGAATGCTGTTGTGAAATAACTACTCCCTTCCGTGAAGTGACAATGTTTTTTTTATGTTGTTAATTTGGTTTCCACACGTTATTGCACTTTTTACAAGTATACTTTTGGTGTAATTACTCAAAATGTTGGTAACAACATAGACATGAAAAAAGTACCCTTTTTCACTGAATGTCTTGAAATTTCTTTTCTCTACACTGTCGTTCAAGAAACGTGCTGTGTTCAATGTGAGTTTGTGCACTTTTGAAATCAACGCTGACTAATTCAATATTCATAGGGAGAACTATTCAACGGCTGATTTAAGTAACGGTAACAGGATGGACATGAACTTTATGTACGCTAATTGAATTTAGATTGTAGATAAAATTATACATAAATTGATAAAGTAGCTAAGATTTTTCGTTAGAGTACTTATCAACGTTCTTACATAAGTCCCTTTTGCAGATATCAAGGCGATCAGAAAATCAATAAAAAATCATTTTGAATGTCTTTTTTAGACACTCTACGCACACAAATTACCCAGAAATCGGACTTCAATACATTTTAAGTTTATTGAAAGAAATGTAAATCGTGTTTATTGTTAATGTTCTGAATCATAAATCCCACAAGCTTTCGTGTAAATGATTACAACTGAAATTTCTATTAGAAATACAAAAAAATTAGCATGTGTGTACTGAATATTCGACATTTTTTTTAAAATGACCCATATATTGTCTTGTAAGAACTTTTCCTCGACTGTGGAACATCTTTCTTTATCTGTAACAAGAGATAAACTTGTAACAAAAATACAGAAACATTATTCATCTTATCTTGATTTCAATGACAGTAAAATTCATAGAAATAGGGATGGGAAATTATGGAATTCAAACAAAAGACGTGCGTTATGATCAGACATACCCATGTCTTTTGTTTGAACAGTTTACCGAAACTATGTATCTTTTGTTAATTAAAACAAAGGGAAAACATTGTGTATATCTTCACATTGACAACTAAGATAAGTTGGGTCATTGCATAAAAGAAAGCAAGGATAGATTCCCATGTATCTTTTTTTGTTTTAATCTTAACACTTCGTAGATCAACTATTTTACCAGTGTCGATTTAAGGAATTGTTACATCTGGTATAACCAAAAGAGGATATTTAAACCACAATGAGTTACAAACAGGTTGACGCAGGGTAGGAACTAATTGTTTGAACGTTTTAAAGATAAATACAGTTACACATTGCATGTGCATTTCACAGTGAAAAACAAATCTATTTACATTTGTTTATATTTTAAAAATATAGTTAAGTATGGGATTCGTCTGTTTTAATATGAAATTATGCAAAAGACAAATGTTAATTGTCCAACATTTATTCTCCTTATGAATTGTCCGATAAAAAGTAATTACGATCTACGCCTTTGAATATGCCAATGTCAAATAAGAATAAACTTTCATTCTTCAAATTTGACCAAGATAAAAGCATAACGTTTTTAAATTTAGAAACACGTTAAATATTACTTTGAACGATGGAAGCACAATATTCAATTGATAACAAATATACGTTCTATGTGCTTTTAAACACACCTGTTCCTCTGACAGATGTAGTTATTTTTGTTTATGCATATGTAAAAATAACATAATTTCCTCACCATAAAATGTGCAGTGGTAGCACACATTTAATAAAAATGTTATAATTAAAGAGATGAGGTTAAGTCTCCTAATACTATAATACAGCATTATTAAAAAAATTGCGTTAAATATGCCTTTGACAAACCAATTTACTTCTTTACTGACATAATTCAATCAACTACTTTCATATGTTGAGTGATAAAAGTATAAGATCATAAATAGCTTTCGGACCATGGGCTTATGTTTATTATATTTATATTTGAATACGTGTAGGTTTAAGTTATTACTATCACTACAAATTAAAAATATTCATAAAAAGGTATATGAAAACTAACTATATAGAAAGTGAAAACAAAACAAAAAAATATCAATGATTTCAGCTAAACCTATATTCCTATAAATGAGACAAAACAACTTCGTTTGGGTTTTTTTCTGGAATTTCGACAGAACGAACATCTTATTACGAACCAAGCATACACTTTAAAAAGGAATCATGCGCATACCAATTATACTCTTATTTAATTGTAGTGTTCCAAGATGTATTTTCTGCAATATTACAGATTTATTATATATATAGTTAGACTTATTGAAACAAATGCCGAAAGTGAGTAAATAAATATTTGTATGTATGTCCTTCATGAATGCAATCAATTATTGTCCGGACTTTGACTTTGACTTTTCTTTTAGTCCTTTTTGGGTTATTTTGGTTAATTAGTTCTTCGATGCGCATATGGTATCATTACTTTTATACCCTTGTACGTTTTTTTTTCAAAATTTTACTCCAAACATTTTTTTAACAGAAAATTACGGACACTGATGAAAAATACGTACAAGGAAGTATCATGACGTTGTCAGTGAGATGTCGACTAATGAATTACTAATGTTCATTTGGCAGCCTTTGCTTCTTCACTTTGATATAATTGGAATTATACAGAATATGGGTTATTATGTATACCCGACTAAACACTGTGTATTTCAAATCTAGTTTTCGCAATAGTAACTCTTTAGTTTAAAAGATGCTCGAAGACTTGGTCAAGACAAAAAAAACCAGCCTTAAATCAATTGTGCTTGTCAAAAGCATATATTCCGATTTTCCCTCATTTGGAATACTCAGATTAAGAAATGATCTATTTTTTTTTAATAGAAAACCTTCAAATATGAGAAGCTATATGACTCAAAAACACACCAAAAGGAGACAGAATTCATCTTCAGTCAACTTTGCAAATGCGAATGTGAACTTAAGATTTCCAAATTTTTAGTCTTAGGATTTTAAAAGTTTATTGTTTTAAAAGAAGTCGGTACAATAAATAGTCGACCAGAACATTCGAATAAATCTTAAAAATGAGACAAAACGAACAATAGTTCCATACTTATTTTAACCTTAGTGTTTTGAATAATGCGATGCACTTTGGACAAACGGTATTATTAAAATATTCGTTTCTGATCGTTGCCTTATTTGCTTTCCTAATCAAGAATACTGTTGCTTTAAAGTATCCCATATGATAGAAGAGAGACGACGAATGTGTCAACAAATATCTTCTCGGCTAATGACCAGAAATCAGCTCAAGGCCACCAATATGTTTCCATTGGAGCGGAAATAAAATCGGACCTGGAGGCAGGCTTCAGCACTAATGTATATTATTTTACCGAATTGACTTCACACTTAACTCCGAAATAAACAAATGAACCAAACCATAAAACAATAAAACATATAAGACCAAGATATGGTAGACGTTCCTGGCTTGGGACAAGTGCAAAGTATCGCCAGGGTTAAACATCTTATCTTCAATAAAACCTTGAATAATTTTGATACCGTAGAAAATTTTAAAAAATCTATAGATGTGCGTTTTTTTTACAATAAATGTCGTAAATATGATAAAACACATATTTTTTAATATCCATATGAAAAGGCTTTCACATGAATTGCATACTATTTCATTATTATTTGCATATTTCATTAAAGATCTAAACAATTTGCTACTTCAAAATCCAAAATGGGGACGACACCCCATCCACCATTCACCATGTTGTTATTATTACTGGTATACAGTCTTTGAAAACTTTATGTATAATATTTTCTGACAACGAATTACATACAAATATTAGAAAAATGGGACAGTAAATAAACTACCTATAAAGATATAAAATGGGGTCAACAGGCTTTACAAAATTATTGGAATCCTTACAAATTTAGATATACAATCTTTTTTTTTATTAATTTCAAATTGTTCCTATCAAAGAGGAGGGGCAATCGGTGGTCTGTTTACACCCTAATTTTGGCAAAAACACAGTTAACAAAAATGCAAAAATGCTGATAACAGTTAATAAAGTGGATTAAAAACAGTTAACACATTTGAATCATCTAAGATAACAGTTAACAACACCTTGAAAAGAGCAAACACAGGTTAACATAAAAAGGTATTGCCCCCATCCCCATCAAATATCTATGCCTAAATGAATCATGAGAAACGGTCTTGCCATAAAATATATTCGTATTTTTATCTCATCAATTGGGTAGAGGCTCAATATAGTCGCTGTTATGAGCTCATTTAAATGCAAAAATACGAGAACTCCAAGTTAAATACATTTCTAGATGGTTTCAATTCTTTCCCGTAAGTAGTCTCTTTTTCGATGCGGTCATAGGACTAGGATACATAAGAATAATTTCAAATTATTATGGTAATAGCTAAGATTAATAGATAGAGATTCTTTAGTGTCTTTATAATTATATTATTTCTGATTATTTTTCTTATTACATGTATCATGAAAAATATTCAAATTGCTTAAATTAGATGCTATCTTATGCATATTTGCTTTTATATTTCCATTTTCCATATTGGCACGGTAAGAAAGCGTTTGGATTTCTTAGCTAAGGTAGTAAAACAAAATACCTTCTAAGTCCATGCTCAGTCATGTGTTAAATCGGTCGTACACTATCCTAATGTGTTCTTGAGACAGCTTCGAACAACAAACCCTATCAATTCTATATATTCAGAGCGAAAATAGAGTATAGTTTGAAAAGCGTATGTATTAAAACGTAGAAACCAATAAAATGATACGAAACAAAATTTTGTTAGTTCGAACTTAAATAATTATGATTTGTTTTATTAAACAATTGAACGCGTGTCTTGCGTTTTATTTTTAATGTATTAGATGAGTGAATTAACAATGGTAAATACAGTATGATGAAATAAAAAGAACTAGAAAAGTAAATATTTTCAATCATTTCAGTTACATTAGAAATTTCAACAGATGCGGTGTTGCTTGGAAAAGATATTGTGTTGACATGTACAGTCCATGGGATAGAAAACATCGACAGACAAACAACTAGACAATGGTCAATGGGAAACGATGACGAACTTTTATGCTACAATGGCCGTATAAATAATCCTAGAAAATACAAAGAAAACATTCTTGCAGCAAATGAGTTTAGTCTTACAATAATAAATGTAACAAAAGTGGATCTGAACGTTCTTTACCAATGTCGTTATGGATTTGATGCAGCAAGTAAATTTATTGAAGAAGATGAACCCATATCATTTTGTACGTATGGGGTATCGTATAATAAAATTAACAAAACGGATAGGCTTGTTCATTGTTGTTTAGATATTACGTAACAAATGATGTATCTAAAAAAAAGTTTACTGAGAGGATATAATCTTACAGAATCCATCGTGCAAAACGAATTAGAAGTAAAAAGTAATCATGAAAATATAGTTCTGCTTAAATGATGCGATATGTATGAATCTATATATTACAGTACTCGTCTCATCTGTATAATTAAACAGACTCTGACAATTTAAAAGAAATGAATTCGCTTTACGGGTCATGCATGCATAAAAAGAGACGATTAATCTGTCGTTACCTCCAAACTTGCTTGTTTACGAGTTCGTGCAATTTTCTCAATTCTCGTTTGTTAAAATCATTTGTCTTAGCTTGCAAACCAGTAAAGAAATTTTGATTGAAAACAACCGTTAATTGAATTTGCATACCTTCAAATTTAGAATGCACATGTTATGTTTCAAGCAGTAAATGTTTTACAAAATAGAAGGTTGTGGAAACTGGGTGAAAGTACTACTTACATAATAGTTATAGAAACTGGTCATTATCGTGATTTATGAACTGCACACAGGACAGTATGTTGACTAAGACAGCAATAATGACTGAGCCAATACTACGGGCAGTCCATGAATCACGATAATGATAATTTTATACCAGTTATTTATCATTAATGTTGGTTTCCATGAAATAAATTGCCAGGACTGATATTTTAGTAATAGCGATTTCTTTGATTTTTGTTTTCAGTATCATTAAGATTGACTACCGATTTCATCATATTCAGAGGTAATATCATATTGACATGCGCAGTAAATGGAATACACACAGTCGATAGAGACGTAACAAGACAATGGTCAATGGGAAATGATGACAAACTTTTAAGCTACAATGGCCGAATTAACAATCGCAGAAAGTATGAAGAAACAGTTCTTTCAGGAAACGAGTTCACTCTTAAAATATTCAATGTAACAGAAGAAGATCTAAATGTAACTTATCGGTGTCGATATGGTTTCGATTCAGCGAACACATTCATCGACATAAATGAATACAACTATATAAGTAAGTAGCGAATATGATAAAAAATACAAATCTTATATATGTGTTTTCGGATTGGCATTAATCTTCTTAGACTTTAAAGAGAAATATATATATTCTAAACAAAAGACATAAAAGAGTACACTCATCAATAATTATAGATTACAAATTAGTTACGATGAGAAAAAATATAGTTCCCATTTCTTCTTTATACTTTACATCATTGTGACCGCGCAAATAAATATAGGCGTAAATATTCATTTCATAAAACATAACTTTTAATTTATATTTTTAGATCCACCGATGCCAGAGTCTACATCTATCAGGTATTTCTTGGAAAAAGAAATGGATACAATTAATATATCGGTTTATTTCAAGAAAGTGTTTCCTGTTCCGAGTTGTTCATTAGATATTGATGTAAGAATATAGGTATATCGCAGTAATGGTCTGTCTATGAAAAAAATTATATTTATGAAGCGATATCTTAAAAAAGGTAAAATATAAAAAAAACGAACGAAAATTCATAACTGTTTCAGAAAATTCCTTATCAAATTGCATATTTGAATCAATTTTGTTTTTTCCTGACTTCATACAGAAATTGTTTAAGGTATATCATGGTGGTTTTGACCTGGTTCTGAAGCTACATGTACCTTAACCACTCCTTATAATGACAGTCAACTATACTGTAAAATTCTGGTTAAAACCTGTTCCAACTGAGTTAAACAACAGTTTAAACCATATTTTAACAATCAAGTATACTACTTTTAGTAAGTATTTTTTGTGCTTTTTTGCTACACAATCGAATTGGAAAAACAGTACCGCGTATCTTTACTTCCATGATACATGATGATTTGACTAATAATTTGTTATGAATAGAACTGATTTTTTGTGCTGTCCTCAATTGTAACAATTGCAAATAGTGGAAGGTCCCTAATCTTCAATAATAGATCGCAGTGAAATTGGTTCATCGGTATAATAAATACAAAGGTAAACTTGTTAGTGGACCATGTATCCGCAAATGACATATCATACGAACTTGTAAACATATTGGTTTAGAAACTGTTGTACATTATTGAAACATATGTACATCATTAATAGCAAGATCATTATAGTGACCGTATAACTAGTTTAAATTCGATTTTAAAACTGTTGAACAAGTTTTCGTATAGGAAGCACGGTCCTATTTACGCATGATGAGCAGTCCATATAAGATAAAATTACACTTGAGTTAGCCAAACAAGTCTCGATTCGATAGTATATTGAATATCCATGGTGATGACGGGTCATTACAGACAGATAATGTGTGCAAGTATTTTTACCAATGAAACCTCCTTTCTTTTTTCATAATTTTATTACTTATAGTTTAAAAAGCCATAATTAAAAATATTTGTTATTTCTCCATGTTTTTTTTTTCAAGATAAAAGGTGCCAATGTTTAATGCAAGAACAAATAAAAGAGACTTATTCCTTAATGGCATATATCAAGGGCCACGACCTTTTATTATTTGTTCACTATCAATCTATGACAGTCATTCCGAAATCTTGTTATTTTGAAAAATAGTAACAAACATTATTAAATGAATTTCAAAGTGATCTGTCACCATACTGCATTTTGGATACCACCGAGGCGAAACGTTTTCGGACTGTTTGGTGTAAAGGCAGTGTAAGCATAATACGGGTCTATAGAATGAATATCACTGTCATTGTGTAACAAACGTGTCTGAATATTAATTTTTATTTTACATAAAAGAAATCTTTGGCAATTTAAGTCTTAAAAATAGGACAAAAATTCTAATTTGTTTTAAAATGAGTATATGCAATGTTTTGATACAACATGAACAATAAGTTTGATATGCGTACCGCGGAAATATTTCAAAATAAACTGATGTGTTTATCAAAAATTAAAATATCAACGAATGTGTCCTTCAAATGACCAAAAAGGTATAATATTATTATCGTATCCAGATGAATATGTATATTTTTCAAGGAGAAATAGAATATAAGTATAAAACGACTTTAGTTGTGGTTATTTTTTAAGTTTTTATTTGTTTATCTTTTACAAAACCAGACCCCAAACTTTGATATCACTGACTTAAGTGAGTATGAGGTATACATGGATGTTAACCTAAGTCTACGTTTGCAGAGAAGAGTCGCATGTGACCAATCATTCAACATATCTTGTCTATTAGGAAGAATACAATATGATGTAGGATATTTGACAATTAAAGATGAATGTTTCATTGAAGGTAAGTCTGTATGAAATAATACGTACGTTTCAATCCTACAGAAGTATTATATCTGTATATTTCTGTTGACACGTGCTAAATTATCAAACGCATTTATTTACTTTATGTCTTGTCAAACGCCAAAGGTAATTTTAATGTTCGTAAAACTGCTCTGTATTTTCTATCGTGCCCGTGGAAATATAGACAAGCATTTATTCCTACTCGCTATAAATTCTTATTAAGTACTTATTGCAAATGCAGCGTAAGGAACATACTACCTTGCAGAGATTCTAGAACAATGACAGAGCCAGAGATTTATTCATGTTATTAGATATAGTCCATGTCATTTCTTGTGGAATATAGGGCTGCGACAGTTGCTTTCACCTAATTATATCTTATACTATTCTTTTTGCTTCGCTTCAGATATATTCGAACTCCTCAAACTGATTCAGCCTTGATGTTCCTAAGCTATGTAATGGTCTTTCCTTACTTTAATGTCGATAGTTCTGTTATTAAGACTGTTTTGTGAAGGTTTTTGCAAATATCGATTTCTGACAGTTGAAGCCAATTCATTGCCCGTGTTCTTCTTGTTAGCTGCTTAATTGCTGGTTCCAACAATCTTTTGTTACTTATTGTTTTCGGACATCAAAATGTACAAATTTGTCGGAGGTACTTATTGATGAAAACTGTACTCCAGCTGTAATTGTCATTGTTTCTGCCCGTGAACCAGTATTGATATCACATTGATTTCGATTTCCAAACATATTTTAACAAAGAAAAGGTTTTTGGAGCCTTAAGAGTACCTGATTTGATTTATGCATATGCAACAGTTGCAATTCACGAAACGCACTACATCAGTAAATATCTTTACTTCTTCTAAATCACCTCCTTCAATTGGCTCTTTCCCGCCTTATCATGCTTGCCTAATTCTGGGCTTAATATGGAATATATCTTTGAGTTTTATTTTTACTTCGGCTACAACAAAGTATTGATGGTATCAGCTAAAATTACTCAAATGTCTCGTAGTGAACTTCCCCATCTTTGAATTGTCATTATGTCAGCAATCAAATTTGTTTCCATTAGGCAATTCCCTTGTGCATATTCTTGTGTGGTTATGAACCACCTTTTATCACTAGCTCATTTATCTCGTGGAACTCAACTTTTCGTTATTAACATGTTTTACTATTGTACGTCATGCAAACATTCCTTATCATTATCATCGGCATCATTGGTTTTGGCATATCACTGTATAATAGTTATGTGTTGTTACTAAGTTCTTAGTCTCGCCCACAAGGTTCTCTCACTTGCTGGTTCAAGTACCATAAAGCTGTGTTTTAAGGTTTGTTGGAAAAAAATTTGTGATAAACATTTACATTGACGTGTCCTGTGTGTAGAGATTTTCACCTGTTACAAGATTTAAAACATTCTTTTGATTCAATCTTACTTTAATTATACCAAGTATGTTGATGTCATGATTTCACAATCATCAACAGACAAATCCCATAAATACGTATATTGTATTTCTTATAAAATTTGTAAATTTATCATTATACATATAATAACGTATCACACACTTCTTTTCTAGTTGTCCATGTTTAGAGTGCATATTATTCACATTCCGTTAACTTAATTATTACACTCTTTTCATTTTCCTATTTTCAGGCATTTCCACAGCCAACATCATCATAATCATCCTTTCCTGCACACTTATTATTTTATTAATGCTGATTTTGAAAACAGTTCTTGTTATTGAAAAGAGATTGGTTATAGTACATCACAACACCAAAGGGGGGGTAAATGAAATGATATCTAAGTCGAAATATTAATTTAAGTACCATATGAAACAAAACACCTGTACCGTTGTATCTGAAACTTTACTTCGAGTTTGTCTAATCATATATCATTGACATTTGTGTCGATTTGGCAGATCATTGTTTATACGTGTACATACATATTAAACCACTCCATCAATTATATACTATAGACCGTTAATTTATAAATTATGATTTTGAGGCTTGTTTACAAAAGCATATTAGGGCCAGCCTTTTCTATTTCTTTTTTAAAATTGTGATGGCTAAATACGCTTCCGTAATTTAAACATGTTTTTTACAACATTTAAAATCTATCAACTGATTCGTTGTGGCACCCTCAACGGCGTTGGTATGACATATTGTTATTCTACGGTTTTGTTTGTTATTTTTTTTTTCTTCCACTGATTTTTGTCCACTCTGGATCTCGGAACTGAATGAACCCAAGAGGATTCAACTGTACCATTTTGTGAACCACCATGTGAAGATTTGTAATAAGAAGTTAGCAATATCATTTAACTCTGTATAGACGATGTTCTTTCACTAACTAATTTAAAATTTGGTGACTATGTCGAATGCATCTATCCCAATGAACTAGAGATAAAGGATACAACAGATAAAGTTAGGTCGGCCTCATATCCTGACTTACATCTAGAAATTGACAATGAGGGTTGATTGAAAACAAACTTTTACGACAAAAGAGATGATTTCAGCTTTCTTATTGTGAACTTTCCATTTCTAAGTAGCAACATTCTAGCAGCACCTGCATACGGTGTATATATTTCCCAATTGATACGATATTCCCGTTTTTGCATTTTTTATCGTGATTTTGTTGATAGAGAGTTGTTGCTCACAAGGAAGCTATTAAATCAAGAGTTCCAAATGGTGAAGTTCAAATCATCTCTTCGTAAATTTTGCAGACGCCATCACGAGTTGGTTGACCGTTATGGAATAATCGTTTCACAAATGATATCGGATATGTTCCTGACGTCGTACTTACAATATTAATCCCCTTCCCTTTCATAAATGTGACCTACCGAATTAGATTATTTACTGGATTTGTTATCTCATAAGCAACACGACGGGTGCCACATGTGGAGCAGGTTCTGCTTACCCTTCCGGAGCACCTGATATTACCCCTAGTTTTTGGTGGGGTTCGTGTTGTTTATTCTTTAGTTTTCTATGTTGTGTCATGTGTACTATTGTTTGTCTGTTTGTCCATTTCATCTTTAGCCATGGCGTTGTCAGTTTATTTTCGATTTATGAGTTTGACTGTCCCTCTGGTATCTTTCGTCCCTCTTTTACAATGGAAACAGCAAAAATGTCCAAAAACTCAAAATGCTCTAGAATTAATGACACTTAACACACATGTAACTTGACATAAGCAGATATGAGATTTGATTTTGGAATTTCCAAAATGGCCACCGTTTCCATGGAAACAGCATAAATGGAAACGACATAACTGTCAAAAAATTCAATATGCTTCAAACTTAATAAAACTTTACAAAAATGATATTTTGCAAGTGCAGATGCACTTTTAAACTTTGGATTTTTAGAAATGGCTGCAGTTACCCTGGCGATAGGTAAAGGGTGCCATCTGTTATTGCTTGCAATTAAAAATCTAGTTGTAATACTTTTGATGTAGTTAAAAAAAATCTAAAGTGGTTTGCATTCACCCAAGTAAAATTTAAGAAAAAAGAGATTTTTCGTAAAGCTTGCTTGATAAATGATATTTGGAATTATAAAGACATTCTTAATCATATTAATATAAAAAAAAATGTTAATATGACAATTAATAAGATTGAGATAGAAATAAAGCAAACTATTTATTCTTCATTTTGATGAAAGAAAAAAAAGATGGCCCATTTTAAACTATAGACACGTATTTAAACCTGTAATGAACATAAAGAAAATTGTGATTCAATATTAAAGGGAAAGTTTATACAAGTTATTTAACATCGAAGGGTTGGGATAAAGAGGCAGTAGAAAATGAATAATGAGAGGTGGAAGATTAATTTACATTGGAATTCTACGAAACATTTTTGTATTTGATTCGAGGTGAGTATATCAGTGTTAAGGGAAATGATTAATAACAACTTGCTATCAGAACGTCAATATGAAGGTATGGTTACTTTATTTTATTATAATAAGGAAACAGAGGATGAAAAAGTTACAATCCATAAAGCTTCTTTATGTATATTACAAAATGATTAGTACATGTAGTAAGAAACTATAAAACCGATTAAAGAATGATTTATCATAATTAATAATCAATGATCAAATGGGAGAAAACTTTTTGATTTGAATGAATTATTGCAATACGTGATTGATTATATAGACACCATAGACGAAAAAGAGGTCATCATATTTTGCATTCATCAAATGCTTACGTAGGGCTGACTTTTGCGTCATACAAATTAATGTGGGGGACATATTTGGAAACTGGGTTAAGATGTTATTCAAATATGCGTTAAAATGATTAGTTTAACTTCAAAATTTACTTCCATTAGCTGATCGTTAAGGCAATGATGTCTAATCGCCCCCTGTCCTGTCATACATTTTACTGGCAGAACAACTTGAAACAGCTATTATAAGCTTTCCACAATTCATGGAAAACACTTACTGAGTAGACATAGGTCGAGTTAAGATGCTTACTTTAATATGTTCGCCGACAACACCAAGATTAAAGAATGAAAAATATATTGAAGAAATGTTTAATTCATCATCAAATTATAAATTTGCATCGGGACTTATTAACGCGACTCGGGGCAAAAAATTCCTCAAGTTTCACATGGGCATAATGTAGTTATAGACTTAACGAGAAAATAAATTGTCGGTTAAAAAAGCCTTAAAGTCTACAGCATGAGCTATTTGCCACACTAAACATTTCGGCATGTTTGTTGTGTTTGATTATAAACAACAGCTTCTTCCAAAATATAGTTTCATTAAGCTGACGACTTTCTATTGACTGGATCAGAACTCCGGCAATACAAAAACGTTATTATTTCAATACTCTTTTTAATAATTGTAATGGCGTGGTCAATATTTAGGTTCTATCCTTGGTTAAAGTAACTTTAAGGAATTTACAACTTTCGTGACATTTATGAAATATCAGAAGACATTATATATATATAAAAATAATGAAAATAGTTGGTATATCCTTTTCTTTATAATGACGATATGTTGATCTCGTATTGTTTTGCAGCAAATTTGTAAATACCGTAAGACTGTTGTTGCTTTAGACATCAATACCTGCAAAGAGTTTTATGAATTATTGAATTTCCGTTATGATTAAAAGTAAGCACATTGTTAAATTGCACAATATAAAATAGATGTGGCTCAATTGGCAACGCGACATCTATCGAAAAGTCCGGGCTGTTAGTAACGTAATGATGTCGAAGATATTAGCTATTTTGTGTATTTCTATGTATGTGTGTCTTGTTGTGTTGATCGTTTATGGTCTTTCGAGTTCTCATTTTTTCATGAAAACAAATTACACATAATAATCGTATAATTATATAAATATAAAATAATAATATATGCTATCATTTGATTAACATGCAGTTGATGAGTATTTTAACCCTAGCACAATTAGGAAAATCCCAAAACAAAATCTTTCACACGATTTAATTGAGTAATTTATAAATCAGACAATTAAAATAATGTTACTCAACAAAAATGTGTGACACTGCTCTATCTGTTTTAGTTTTGATGAGTACATTGGAATCACAAAAAAAGAAGTTTTTAAAATAAAATAAATAGAAACATAATCCATGTATATTTTTTTAGCGCATGATTTCCAACATTAACAATCAGAAGAATGTACACCTGGAGGAGTAAAACTTCAAATGGAACAAGATGGGAAGCATATTTTATGAATCACATTTTTTTTAGAGAAAGAAACTATGTATTGCAGTCTTTCGATTATTGCACTATGTCATGTTTCTGTGACTTTTAATGACGTCTTTACACTAAATCCATTGGATATTGGATATGTACTGGTTGATATTTTAATCTTAGATACATGATTTTTTTCTTCAATAGTTGTTTTTAGCTTTAAATAGCTATCAGTAACTGCTAGTACTTTGTGACCAGTACTAAGTATCGATTTGTTTTTGTGATGTATAAGTAGACAGCCAGATATTCTTTGTGTGTTTGTTAAATGTATTTCTATTAGTATCCATCTGCTGAGGTAAGCCCATTTCAACTAACTTTTATTGTTTGTTCTTATGCTGTACTGTTACACCACTGTCTAAGGTTATGTGAGGGTTTTGTGCTCACAAACATGTTTAACCCCGCTTTATGTGCCTGTTCCAAGTCAGGCCTAACGTTCAGTGGTTGTCGTTTGTTCATGTTTGTCATATCTGTTTTTCGTACAATATTTTGTTATAAAATTAGGCCGTTAGTTTTCTCAGAGGAATTGTTTCTTATTTCATGTCGGGGCCTTTAAAAACTAACGGTATATTTTTTTTCTAATGGTCTAACGGATGTCTATAATTGCTTACATCTACTTCATTTGAAGTCTGGTGGATACTTATCTAGATGACAATCATACGATCGTAAGTCACAAAATTTGTCTCCGTTTCCTCACTTTAGTTTAAACATATGTATTTATAGTAGATTGGGAAACAAGTGATCGCAACTTATATTAATAGTTATCAAAGGTACCAGGATTATAATTTAGTACGCCAGACGCGCGTTTCGTCTACATAAGACTCATCAGTGACGCTCAAATCAAAATATTTATAAAGCCAAACAAGTACAAAGTTGAAGAGCATTGAGGATCCAAAATTCCAAAAAATTGTGCCAAATACGGCTAAGGTAATCTATTAATCCCTTTCCACGGTGCGGGTGCAATTTCTGCATTGTAGCGGCATTAGGGTCCGTGTATATCTGCGTCCATTCGTTTTTCGTTTTGAAATATCAAAAACAAAAAATAAAAAACGAAAGTGTTTTCATTTTTCATTTTTGATTTCATAAAAACCAAAATGAAAAACGAAAGTGTTTTCATTTTTCGTTTTTGATTTCTTAAAAACCAAAACGAAAGTGTTTTCATTTTTCGATTTTGATTTCTAAAAAAACAAAATGAAAAACAAAAGTGTTTTCGTTTTTCGTTTTTGATTTCACACACAAAAAACGAAAAACAAAAGTATTTTCATTTTTCAATTTTGATTTCTCAAAATCTAAAATCGAAAAATGAAAGTGTTTTCATTTTTCATTTTTGATTTCACAAAAACAAAAAACGAAAAACGAAAGTGTATTTATGTTATCTTTCCAACACAGTTTAATTGTCATTCAAAAAATGACAATGTTGTCATTTGTCATTCATTTAAAGGTCGTTAAAATATACATGCACAGCGGTTGTCTGATCAATACTACTTTAATCGAAGATAATGTCGACGGATGCAAATGTCTTTATCAATCTTAACAATATGGGTGCGTGAACTTTATTACTTTTAAGTTTAGAAAGGTCGATCCAAGATTATTAGAATTGATGACCAAGATCCATCTGCTAGTATTTTACGAACTACGAGGACTATAATGTATTTTGCTTGATCAAATTTTCAAAATTTCCGCAATTTCACAATTCAAACTGGGATATTACATTGGTTTGTCATTAGGAGCCTATAAGGCATTAATTTTGCTTATTTGTGAAGACTATAAGGTGACATTAACTAGAGGTCGTTGATGGGGGATTATGAATTGAGAATAGTGGACAAAAAATATAAATAATAGAGACTATGGACCAAGAAATAAATAAAATAGCTAGAATAATGGTGTTAAAATGTAATGATAAGAGAATAATTGTCAAAAAGTATAAAGAATAGAGAAATATGGCATAAAATATCAAAGAATACAGAAATTAAGAACCCCGAATCCAGACCATCATGCTAGCTGCCTTAATGAACGTTAGTTTGTTTCTGGGAGATTGCTATTGGTTATCATACGGTTTCTCTTTATTTCTATGTCTATTAATTATGAAGCATGCTTTCATTATTTACCAACATTTTACATTTTTTTCAAGTGGACCTCAGTTACCAACCCTACCCCATCATACATAAAAGTTAATAAACAAATGTCTACAGAAATACTTCTGTCCGAACAATGTGTAAAGGGGAGCTTGGTAGCTGATGTCTGCTGGAGAAAAAAATCAAGGTCGCTGTTTAGCTTATTTTTTTTCAAAGATAGGTCCAAAGTTGGGGTCGAACACCGAACCCCATCCTTACCGAAAATGTAATAAAAATTGTCCTCACTAGGTGCAAAGGGACACTGGGTAGCTGGGGGTCTATCGTAGAAAAATCCAGGGTGTTGTTCTGCTTAGTTTTTTTTCTTCTAAAGTAGGTCTAAAGTTGAGGTCGAATACCCTACAAAAACCCTTACCAGACAGTTAATAAAAAAAATTCTGCGGCAATACTTTTATCTGCTCTAGGTGAGAACGTAAGCTAGAGATCTAGGGCCTACTTTATCAAAATGACAAGTTAATTTATAGCACGGATCAATCTTTTTTAAGCTAATAAATAATTTACTTGCCCACCATACTTTGAATACAAAAAATAAACCTTTTGTCCAGTCATCAATGGTCATATTTAAGCGAAATCCACTAGTTCAGAGGTAGAATGTTTTGTAAAAACAGTTTTGTGTGGCAAAAAAAAGTTAAAGCACGAGTGCAACTTTCTTTTCTTTTAATGCAGAATTATTATTACTTTTCATGAACTATTTGACAGGATGCCGATAATAAGGAAAGCTATTTCACCCAATAGTGCAATTTTTCCATCATTAAAAAAAAATCATAATTATTTACGATTCTGTAAACACTCCAAGTGTTGACTATTTAAAATGTAAAGCGGACAGTACGCTGTGTAATATATCGAATGCGATTGATTTTGGCGTTATATAACTAAGAATAACATAAGATGTATATTTCATTATAATTCGTTATTCTGATTGGCTAACTGCACATCTCATGTTACATTACACAACGAAAATCATTATTCAGGATGACACGAGGTCCCACAATAAAGTGCAATCGTGAATTTAATAAAAAAAACTTGATAAAAATCGTGTTTTCATGATCCTAGCTAAAACATGTAATTATAAATATTGAATGCTTCTTTTTGTAACTTCATAGGGTTGTAAAAGCGTTGACCGTGCGTACATTTTCAGAATGAAGCGCTCCCGCTTTTCATACAAAATGTATTTCGGTCATCGCTTTACACCTCAATGAAGTAACAAAAAAAAGCATTCAATTCTTAAATAAACCAGAAATGAAATTTTAAAATTCGTTGAAAAGTGTCTTTGACTGCTTAATTATATTTTTAAAAACTCATGATATAGTGGTTATATATTAATAAAAACATTTTAAGTACGTTTGAGTCTTATGCAATATTTGTTTTTATATATTTGAAAACTGACTGCTACCGACTGGTTGCTTGAGCCTGGTCTCACAAACTCCGCATTTTCATTACAGCCGATTACATTGAGTGTGTAGACAAAGGTAATATCTTTGGATCGCTTGTTTGTTAGCTGAACTATGAAGAAACTAGGTATGGTATACCACCCTCCTGTAGAAGGAGCCTAGTCCTACAGACAGGTTGATTGGTTATTTGTCGAACTAGTCTACTCTTAAAGGAGGGTAGTTTACCTAACCTAATAATACAAGCAAGCTAACCAAGGATATGCTACCTTTGCCTACACACTCAGTGCAATCGGCTGTAACTTTTTTACATTACAGGTTGCAACACCTTTCCAAATCATTAGGTTCCAATAAACGTTTGGAAAATTTAGTTTATGTGCTTTCCCATAGGGTTTTATGCAGAACAATTACAGACATTGAAGGCCAAATATATTTTTTTTATTCTTGCGTGTCTATTATAATCAGACGGTAATTTTAGAGTTTACAAAGAAATTTAATATTAAGACAAACATTAATCTCGAGTTTCATTGGTGAAATTAACACTACAATACAAATAAAGGATTCTCAAATGATCATATCTGTTGCTTGTAGTAAAATGATCAATGAATGAATCAATCAATCAATCAAATAATAAAATTGAGAATGGAAATAAAAAATGTGTCAAAGAAACAACAGTCAGTCTAACCAGAGAGCACAGCCGAAGGCCACCAATGAGTCTTCAACACAACGAGAAAATCACGCAACCAGAGGCGGGCTTCAGCTGGTCTCTAAATAAAAATATATACTAGTAATGTGAAAATGGACGTCACACTTAACTTAGACAAAAAAAAACATAAAAAAACTAACAAAGATCAGAGTCTACTGTCTTGGGACAGGCGCAAAAATACGGCGGGGCTAAACATGCTTTGTTAGATCTCAACCCTCCCGCTATACAATTATATCTAGCTCATGTAGAAAAAACAAACACACAACAATACGCACAGAGAAACTCAGTTTAAAAGAAATCCGAGTCCGATGACAAAATAGTAATCAAAAGAAACTACACAAAACGAATATGATTCATAAATTACCAAAGAACTACTAGCAGTAACTGACATGCCAGCTCCAGACCCCAATCAAAAATATCGAAAGAATAATTATATAGATATAAGAAGATGTGCATGGTATGAGTGCCAATGAGACAACTCTCCATCTAAGTCACAGTGTGTAGAAGGAAACTATTATAGGTTAACGTTACATCTTCAACACGAATCCTGGGCTCACACCGAATAGCAAGTTATAAGGATCCTCCAAAATGACTAGTGTAAAACCATTCAAACGGGAAAACCAAAGGTCTAAACTCTATATATAACTAGAGGCTCTAAAGAGCCTGTGTCGCTCACCTTGGTCTATGTGTTTTTGGTGATGGTGATGTGTTCGTAGATCTTACTCTACAAAACATTGTTGATGCTTACAATTATCTCTATCTATAATGAACTTAGCCTAGCAGTAGTTTTAGTGGAAAATATTTTGTAAAAATGTACAATTTTATGAAAATTGTTAAAAATTGACTATAAAGGGCAATTACTCCTTAACGGCTCAATTGACCATTTTCGTCATGTTGACTTATTTGTAGGTCTTACTTTGCTGCACATTATTGATGTTTACAGTTTATCTCTATCTATAATAATATTCAAGAAAATAACCAAAAGCTGCAAAATTTTCTTAAAATTACCAATTCAGGGGCAGCAACTTAACAACATGTTGTCTGATTCATCTGAAAATTTCAGGGCAGATAGATAATGACCTAATAAACACTTTTACCCCATGTCAGATTTGCTCTTAATGCTTTGATTTCTGAGATATAAGCCAAAATTTTCATTATACTCCTATGTTCTATTTTTATCCATGGCGACCATCTTGGTTAGTTGGCAAGGTCACCGGACACATTTGTTATACTAGATTTCCCAATGATGATGGTGGCTAAGTTTGGTTGAATTTGGCTCAGTAGTTTCAGAGGAGAAGATTTTTGTAAAAGTTACGACAACGGACGACGGACGCCAAGATATAAGAAAAGCTCACTTGACACTTCGGGCCAGGTGAGCTAAAAAACGAGAAGCGAGAACGACATCAACAAACGACAACTACTGTCTTTTGTGTGATTTTTTTTTATTACTAGACCAAATATTTCATGATTTTTTATTATCTAGGACTGTATTTTTGATTAACAATTGATAACCAAGTTTAATAAAATCATATGTGTGTATAGCAAACATATTAACTTTGGCTTGAAAGACGTCTATTTAATTGTTTTCGACTCGCTCTGCTCGGTCGGAAAAATTGACAAGAATAAAATCCTAAGATTGAACGCGTTCGTTCAACAATCTTATTAAAATATATATATTAATTTTCTCGTACACATAAGTATTACGAAATCAGAGATATACATTTTGATTAGATTAGTTCGTCTAATTTACAAATGTAGTGTTATCTGTAGTAAATTTACTGACTTCTTTAATAAAGGATTTGAATAAGAATGACTGTGTCCATACCACATAAATGCCACACTCCCGCTATCATTTTCCATGTCTAGTGGACCGTGGAATTGAGGGTCAGAACTCTATATTTGGCATTGAAATTAAAAAGATCATATGATATAGAATATGTGTACTGAGTTTCAAAAAAAATATATCTGTACATTAACTTTCACTTTCAAGTATAGAGATGTGATTTTTTTCCCGAGACAAGTGCTTGTGACAATCCAAAAGAACTTGCAGTCATTCGATGTTCAGTACTTCAGTACTTTGATTGTTTGAAAACGAGGTAAAAATACCCTGCCACATTCGGTATGTGTTTTTGTTAGACCTTTTTTTTCCTTCTGTTTTGTATCGATCTCATACGTTAAGCCCTTTTCCACTGATTTGTATAGTTTGTTCTTATGCTGTGCTGTAACAAAACTGTCCCGGCTGTTTACAAGCATGTTAAACGCCACAATATATTGCATGTGCCTGCTCCAACCCAGGAGCATGTAGTTCAATGGTTTTCGTTTGTTGATGTCTTCTATATGTGTTTTTCGTAATTCATGTTGTTTTAAAATAGGCTGTTATTTTTCTCAATTGAACTATTTCATATTTTTCAATTCATGGACTATTGTAGCCGACAATACCGTATGTTTTTTTCTCATTGTTGAAGATTATATGGTTACCTATATATAATTGCTTACATCCACTACATTTGAACTTTGTTGGATAGTTGACTCATTTGCATTAATACCAAATCTCCTTATTAAAAGTTGAGGGGTGTGTGTGTTTCTTTGGAAAATTTCAATGTTTTTCTCCCAGGTCACCCAGTTTGAATAGAATATTTACATTTTGCTGTGCTCTTGGATTTGAGTTAAGAGCCAACCAAAGCTCACGGCCTGTTGGTGGGTAGTTGATGACTATATGGTAAGCTCTGGATGTCTTTTTGAGTATTGCATACGGTGATTTGGTGATGTCTTCATGCCATGCATTGTCCCATTACTTTATATAGACAGCTTATCAGTCAACCTGATCTATCAAAGTAGCTCTCCTCGCCTTTTGTATAGTCAGACGAAAAACAAGATACAAACTGACTTAGCTTGGTATATACATGTTTATTTAATATACTCATATAAATATAAAAAAGAAGATGTGGTATGATTGTCAATGAGACAACTCTCCACAAGAGACCAACATAACACAGAAATTATCAACTATAGGTCATCGTACGGCCTTCAACAATGAGCAAAGCCCATACCGCATAGTCAGATATAAAAGGCCCCGAAATGACAATGTAAACAATTCAAACAAGAAAACTAACGGCCTAATTTATGCACAAAAATTGAACGAAAAACAAAAATGTAACACATAAACAAACGACAACCACTGAATTACAGGCTCCTGACTTGGGACAGGCACATACATTTTGAATGTGGCGGGGTTAAACATGTTAGCGGAATCCCAAATTCAAGTCAAATTGATATTTTAAAACAACATAAAAGTTAAAAAGTGTAAAAAAAAAAATATTTTAATAAATGTTCAAAATATTATTGTGTTTGTGAGTGGAAAACTACTTAAAATTGAAGAAATATTCAAAAGTAGCTCTCGCGTTTTTGTTCTGCGGCTACGTTAACGGAACATCAATCAAGTAATCGATCTTCATGACTATGGCTTCAATATTTAATGTATAAAATATCATATTCTGCTTGTCGTAGACTCAAAAAGACTTCAAATTGGAAACGATCTACGAAGAGTAAAGAACGTTCATGTGTGGTTTAGCAATTGTACATGCCCACGACACCGACGTCCAGATATTGTTCGGAAGATGTTTTGAGAAGTTCCGATGCGACCGGACAAGTAAAATTAAACGAGATTCACTTGTTGTCGAGTATCGAGTTGCGAGTTAAGAAAATCGAGTTGCAAGTTAAGAAAGTCGAGTTGCGAGTTACGAAAGTCGAGTTGCGAGTTACAAAAGTCGAGTTGCGAGTTACAAAAGTCGAGTTGCGAGTTACGAAAGTCGAGTTGCGAGTTACAAAAGTCGAGTTGCGAGTTACGAAAGTCGAGTTGCGAGTTACGAAAGTCGAGTTTCGAGTTACGAAAGTCGAGTTGCGAGTTACAAAAGTCGAGTTGCGAGTTAAGAAAGTCGAGTTGCGAGGTACGAAAGTCGAGTTGCGAGTTACAAAATTCGAGTTGCGAGTTACAAAAGTCGAGTTGCGAGTTACAAAAGTCAAGTTGCGAGTTACGAAAGTCGAGTTGCGAGTTACAATAGTTGAGTTGCGAGTTAAGAAAATCGAGTTGCGAGTTAAAAAAGTCGAGTTGCGAGTTAAGAAAGTCGAGTTGCGAGTTACAAAAGTCGAATTGCGTAAAAATGTGGGAACTAAAATATTTCAATTTTTTGGTGTAACTGATAACATTTCGGAATGATGATTTCTTATAGAATTGTATATAGTGTTGTTGATTATTTTTGTGGTTTGGACTCTATCTGAGTCTCTTGTAAAAATAAAATGGACTAGATAATCACTACGTTTAGTATTTTCTGAAGAAGCAGATAGCCTTTTGAAATACAGCAGATGGCTTGCATTTTAATTATTTTTAAATTTCATACATAGCACCGTCGTATTAAACGTAAAGGGACATAGCAACTAAACTATATTTCATATATGTAAAACACCCCTTCTGCAGATTTCGTTTAAAGTGGGCTTTTTGGGGCAGCTGCGGAGCCGGGCAATATTCTTTAGGGACCGCAAAATTTATTGTTTGTCAGTGACACTCAAAATTGAGGATGTTAAAATTATATATGTCTTATGCATTGGCTAGAAATGAAGGGGATATGATGGGCGTGAATAAAACCAGTTTAAACACGCCGCTTTTTTGTGTCTGACCAATTTC
Organism: Mytilus edulis; assembly: GCA_019925275.1. NCBI lineage: Eukaryota > Metazoa > Mollusca > Bivalvia > Mytilida > Mytilidae > Mytilus > Mytilus edulis. The sequence continues at coordinate 53,671,779 of CM034358.1, forward strand.
AGGAACCTTTAGCCTTTGTTGCTCTTGTATACATTTTAATTTTGGTTCATCTTTATATTTAGCAGCATAGAATGGCGTCTACATTCTTTATCTATCTATATTGTGTTTCGGGCCTGCTCAGGGCTCCCTCTAGGTGTGTGATTTTTCGCTGTGTTAATTTGTAGACCTAATGACCTTTGGTTGAATTGTATATTTTGATTTGGTTGCTGTCTTTTTGACTCATTCCCCATTTTTATTCTTTATTTTATAAATGTAGCTGTCAAAGATACTATTGTAAAAACTATATTTGCGCCATTTACAGGTTAGATTTAATTGGAAAGTATAAAATGATTATTGCTACATCGTGATTTCATACGTATTTTTTTAAAGTCAGTGGCAGATCCAGAAATTTTCATAAGTGGGGGCCCACTGACTGACCTAAGAGGGGGCCCGCTCCAGTCACGCTTCAGTGATTCCCTATATAAGCAAACACTTTTTTTTTCCAAAAAGGGGGCCCCTGGCCCCGCCCCCTCCTAAATCCGCCTCTGAAAGTATTGGGTAACTTATTAAACTGAGTCACTAACTTAGGTTTAAACTTGAGTTATATAGACGTGTTCACATGTTTGATATTGTCAATTATAAGTTATTTTAAACTTAATTAAATTAAACATCAACCCAACAATGTTAGATCTGTAAATTTGCTTTCGCAAATTTTTGGTTCTTCCCTCGCCGGGATTCGAACCCATGCTAATGTGATATCGTGACACCAAATCGCCTGCACTATATATATATGTTATAGAGTAAAATTACTTGGATTGTAAGATGATGAAGTTCGCAATTTGAATATTGCTTATAGTGATTTTTTGTATAGCTCTCCCTTTCCATTCTTAAAAAGTCAATATACATTTTAAACCTAGATACTTATAATTGTAAACACATTCTATTATATTTTTTTCGCAATACAAATATTCTTTTAAAATTTTTCCAGGTTTGTTAAACATATTAACTTTGGTTTTAGATAGAGTGACCGCTAAACACTCGTGTTTGAAAGACTTGCCTTGGAACTAGACAAAAAATAACAAGATCCTCTGCATACATGAGGCACTCAATTTTGCGGTCATTTATATCAACAGCATCTAGGGTTTCATTTAATGCATCCGGTTAAATTCTGTTATAAAAATCTTAAAAAGGTTGGGATTCAAAATATCCCCTTCGTTTACTTCAATTTGGGAATACAAATTAGAAGTAAGCACATTATCTATTTTCGCACATAATTCACTTTTATTATACATATCTGTCACGATTGCATGGAAATTACTACCTATGTTTGGCGGCAAAAACACACGTTTTTCAAAACGATGGATGTAATAATGAAAACGGAAAATATCGATCTTCAATCGGATTTAAAAAGTCTATATATATATATATATCGATGTAGTTTTAAAAAGATTAATCTTATTTGAATCGATCTTTTTTCAAGGTTTAAATGTTTAGATCGATCGCTTTTGTCAGGTGAATGTTAATATATATTCAGATATGAAAATAAATCTGCGCATGTTCGGCGTGTTTAAAAATGATGGATGGAATACGAAAAGTAAACATAGATTCGGCTATTTTTTTATTATCTTCTAAATCAATAAGTTCTATTTGTTTGCTGCAAATCCTCATCTTCAAACGTATTGGCCGTTCGTTATTTAGCGATAGATATATAGTTTACACACATATCTTTGTTTAATGACTTGTGATGTACGATCCAAAATAATGATTAATAAGTCCATACGAAATTCCAATGAGCAAACTATTTTCTCAATGATTTTGCAATGTGCTATAGTTTGCGCGAGATGCAGAATTTCCTTTACTATTCTATTTTTAGGATTATTTGTTTACGAAAGGTAATCATGGTAATTTATGGTCAGATCGGTTCTTTTTTTGTTGTAGTGTAAACGCATTGAATTAAATAAGATCGATCTCGTCCATTAAGGATACATTATTTTTTTTAAATGCTTCCAGAACTTAACTTATATTAGACTCTAATAAATAAGTATCACATAAACTGTTTCAAATCCCACAATCACGGGAATAACTAAGTTCAGGTGCATGCATGTTTTGTTTATCAAATGTGAATCAAACCTGAAAATTCGGTGTAAACAATATTTTTTTAACTCGCAACTCGACTTTTGTAACTCGCATCTCGACTTTTGAAACTCGCATCTCGACTTTCTTAACTCGCAACTCGACTTTTGTAACTCGCAACTCGACTTTCGTAACTCGCAACTCGACTTTCGTAACTCGCAACTCGACTTACCTAACTCGCAACTCGACTTTTCTAACTCGCAACTCGACTTTTGTAACTCGCAACTCGACTTTTCTAACTCGCAACTCGACTTTCCTAACTCGCAACTCGACTTTCCTAACTCGCAACTCGACTTTCGTAACTCGCAACTCGACTTTTGTAACTCGCAACTCGACTTTTGTAACTCGCAACTCGACTTTTGTAACTCGCAACTCGACTTTTGTAACTCGCAACTCGACTTTCGTAACTCGCAACTCGACTTTCGTAACTCGCAACTCGACTTTTGTAACTCGAAACTCGACTTGCTTAACTCGCAACTCAACTTTCTTAACTCGCAACTTGCAACTCGACGATAAGAAACCCTCGGTTTGACATTAAAGCTAAAAATCCCAATCCCACGGCATCAAATAATTTAAAATAAAACATATGACCTTTAACATTGGAGGTCTAAACTCTCATTGAGCCGTGTCCAGGTCCGAAATAGAAAATAAAGAGATGTGGAGTAAATGTACACGGGACAAAATCGCACACAATATATAGAAAAAATACAAATTATTAATGAACAGGGCTTTTATGCCTGTTATTCATCTTGAAAGGCGCTGGAGGGTCTTCAACGAGGAAATAGACCATTGATCCTCATTATACAAAAGTAACATAGATTAGTGCATCGGACTATACAAAAACATAAGTTCCTGGTTCGATCACCGTTCCGGTGAGAAAATTTCCAATCCACTCTTAATAAATATGTTTAAACTAACAATAGCCACACACTTGACTTTGTGGATTACATTATTTTTTTCATCATCCTACATACGTCTTTTGATATTGTTCATACATGTAAATACTAAAAGTCTTACACTGTATCTATATATTTTGCTCCGAGACCAGAACATGATAAAATAGATAAATTAAAACTTGCGCTTTAGATTATTAGAAAGGGTGTGAAAGATTTTGTATCATTTTTTCAAGTTCTTCTGGAGTCATTGAGCCCTTCCCTCGCCAACAATATATAGTTTGTTTTATTTGTAAAAGAGGCTAGTTACGCTACAATATTATCATCTTAGATTAACCTCTCCAAACTTAAAAGTAAAGATCAAGCACCCTTATTGTTTAGATTGATAAAGACTTTTGCATCCGTCGACATTATCTTCTTTTAAAGTAGTATTGATCTGACAACCGCTGTGCATGTATATTTTAACGACCTTTAAATGAATGACAAATGACAATATTGTCATTTTTTGAATGACAATTAAACTGTGTTGGAAAGATAACATCAATACACTTTCGTTTTTTGTTTTTGTGAAATCAAAAATGAAAAATGAAAACACTTTCATTTTTCGATTTTAGTTCTTGAGAAATCAAAATTGAGAAATGAAAATACTTTTGTTTTTCGTTTTTTGTTTGTGAAATCAAAAACGAAAAAACGAAAACCCTTTTGTTTTTCATTTTGGTTTTTAAGAAATCAAAAACGAAAAACGAAAACCCTTTTGTTTTTCATTTTGGTTTTTAAGAAATCAAAAACGAAAAAACGAAAACACTTTTGTTTTTCATTTTGGTTTTTAAGAAATCAAAAACGAAAAATGAAAACACTTTCGTTTTTCATTTTGGTTTTTATGAAATCAAAAACGAAAAATGAAAACACTTTCGTTTTTTGTTTTTTGTTTTTGATATTTCAAAACGAAAAACGAATGGACGCAGATATACACGGACCCATTAGCATACTGTTTTTAGAAATCTACTATTGCTCTCTCTCAACACGGGTCAGCCATTTACCGTTCCCTTCCGACGAACTATCATCGTTTCTCGAGATCATACTCGCAAATGGTGTCGAGGGAGAGCAGAGAATTCATTCCCTGAAATTTTTTACTCGAAACCGGGACAGAGTAGGAATATTTGTGTTTGTAGTCCGATGCCTCAACCAATTGTTATGAAACTTAATCACATTGTTTATTACCACAAAGCTCAGATTAAGTGCGAATTTCGGTATCGTCACTTGTTCAGTAGAATTATGTCCATATATAACCCTATATGCAAGCAGGTGAATCGTCTTTATCTTCAGGGCATTACTGATTTATATTGTTTTATTTGTTTTATAAAAATGGGCCTAAAGAATATGCAAATACTTGGTTGTCTCAACTAAAATATTGAATACTTTCAATTCTTACCTAAAACAATTATAGAAGATGGGGTATGATTGACAATAAGACTGCAATATTTATAGATATAGGAAGATGTGGTGTGAGTGCCAATGAGACATTTAATCTACTTTCAAATGCAGTTGATGTGAGCAATGGTATACAATCGTACGGCCTTTCACCATAAAAAACACCGTATATCTGGCTTTAGATATGTTTAAAAAGCTCTGACAGGCATAAATGCGAAAACCAACAGCCGTATTAATTCTGTTATTTTTAGACATTAACTTCATGTTCAACCGATTCGTGTTATCATCAGGACAAAATATCTATTTTTATAATCACCTTATGTCCCTTTTTATGAATGTTTGGTCGCCTGATACGTGTCCAGATTTGATTATTGGCTTGCTTACTTATTTACAAATAAATCATAATTGAATAAAAACTATTTCACCATTTGTCATAATCAAAAACTAAAAAAGAAATCGCATTCCAAGGAGTATTCTGAAATATATACATGTAAATATTCATTCGGAAAGACATGTGAACATCTCGTACGTGATACACTTGACACTTTACAGTGAGGGTAGAGGCAGTAAGAAAATTGGTTCAAAATAGAATATACCTCCATCATTCAATAATGTAAAGCATTTAATTTTATTTCTAACTTTTTTTATTCATAAGAATAGTTATATACATATACTTAAATCTGTTGAAAACATCACTAAAACATTTCAAAGTTTAAAAACACAAATAGTTGTGAACTTTCTGCAACAAAATAGCTACTTCCGATTTACGTTCTAAAATTCAGCATTGACAGTAAAAGAAAATTTGATAAAACACGTTGAATGCAAACGATTTGGTTATATTATGGGACTTTAAAATACCTCATCAAATAACATATACTGCTACAAACGTCAACCAATTAATTACAAGCTTATGACTTGGGGTAGGAACATACATAATGAGGTTGTTTGACCATGTTTTCCTGCAACGTATCCTCCATTTACCTATAACAATAATTTAACAGCACTCCATAAGACCAAACTACTCAAAGCATGTTAAAAAATAAACAGTCACAAACACGCTAGCTAGAAAAATAGCTATATTGAAGAGCGTAACAAATAACAAATTTGCATTGATCGTTTAACGGCAAACATATAAACGATTATGTATAAGGCGCATTTGTATATTTTAACGGATATGATGTTAGAACTTAGGTTTGAGGATTATTTAGATAATTATAATTAAATTTGACACTTTATAACCAAATTTTGTATAGATACACTAAGACAGAAATTAGAAGATATACTGACATGGCTAGAAAATTATGAAAACTCAAATGTTCTAGTATGCATTGTTTTTAAAACGAATACCATTTTTTTTTATATTCCCAGCCTGTAGAACAATAACACTTAATTTCTTGTTCTTAGCAAGACAATTCTAAATTACAGTATTCAATTACTGTATGATACACTTTAAAAAGACATAATGTAATAACATTGATGTAAAATCAGTTGTTATATTGTTATTCAACATTACCTTTTTTTTTAATATATTTTCTCTGTTATTCAATATTACGTCTTTGTTATTTAATATAACATCTTTGTTATTTAATTTTACCTCTTTGTTTTTTAATATTACTTCTTCGTTATTTGAAATTACGTCTTTGTTATTCAATATATCTTCTTTGTTATTTAATATTTCTTGTTACATTTTATAATTTGCTCTCTGCTGTCGATCATTAGTCATATTGTAAAACTTACGTACAATAAAAACAACTCAACACTGTAATATTTTTCTACTAAGTTTATTGTACAAGAAAAACAAAAATTGAACACAACAGAAATAACTAGCAATACATGATGTACACAAATGTCAACATGAACGAAACATTGTGAAAGTATTACTTTAATCTTGATCAGAGTTTACGCCCGTTTACTTTTTATGTCTACTGAAATTTCGGAGTTAACGCACAGTTAAAGTGGCGTTAACATGAAGTGCACGCGAGTAAACGCCGCGTTAACCTTTTCGGCCGTCTATATGTAATGCTTGGTCTGTACACAACTATAGCGTCATACAGTTACTGTTACATTGTAAAATGAGAAAAAAACGTTGAACCCTGTTCATGCAGTTGTACACTCTTGTTCAAAGTACAAAATTTATGTTATTTATTTTATGTCATCTGTGTGAACTTTATAATGACTCTAACTATACGTTTTTGAAATAAATGCTCATAACATACTTAATTGTGAAACAAAATGGATATGAGTCGATGCATTTGACAACAAACAAACATATTTACTATTTGTTCGTTAAACTGCATTGTCATACTTTCTCAGAGATATTTATTATGGAACGCAACAGCTATCATATGTGGAACTCTCATGTTACGTTATGTCATTACTTAATGATATTTCGATATTACATGATATGGTTTCGTATTGACTTAATATAGTTTTCCTATGTGACGTTTACATTTTCTGACGCCAAACGGGCGAAACAATGAATGTATTTTTAATTTGATAGATACTTTTTGTGCTTTTTTGTAAATGTTTGTTTCTTTTGAGATTGTAACACAGTGAAGACTGCTGTAACCACAGTTTGACTATTTTACCGATTATATAAAAAAAAAAAAGATGTGGTATCATTGTCAATGAGACAAATATCCACAAAAGACCAAAATAACACAGACATTAACAACTATAGGTCACCGTACGGCCTTCAACAATGAGCAAAGCCCATACCGCATAGTCAGCTATAATAGGCCCCGATAAGACAATGTAAAACAATTCAAACGTGAAAACTAACGTGTGTTTGTTTTGTTAACGCATCGTTTTAAAAAAACCAGAATGTGATGCGAATATCATACAAGTGAGAGGTTTAGAGCTATAAAACAAGGTTCAATCCACTATTTTCTACATTTGAAAATGCTGTATCAAGTAAGAAATATGACAGTTGTTGTTCATTCGTTTGATGTGTTTTGGCATTTGAATTTGCCATTTGATTAAGGACTTTCCGTTTAGAATTTCCTCGGAGTACATTATTTTTGTGATTTTACTTTTTGTCATTACCTCATATGGTTTTGAAATTACTTAATATGCTGTAGGCAATGTTGTCTGCTCTATAGTTGTTGTCGCTTTGAGACATTCCCTAATTCCTTTCTCAATTTTATTAACATTACTTGATGTGTATGTGACTTAACGTAATGTAGCTGTTTCATTACATGATAATGTTTTGTTATTTCGTGATGATTATTCGCCAGTTCTTTTATATGGTTTTAAAATTACGTAATGATGTTTCAAAATTTGACGACTTTACAATTCATGATGTGTTTGTTACAGTATTTGGTGTGGTCTTGTCATTCTTTGATGTGGTTATCCCATTACTTGATGAGGAAAAACCGCGTGATTTCCTGCATATATGTCGTTTGTGTAATGCGCTATGGATGAGAAATGCTATCCATTAGGTAAAAGTTCAAATCAAAGTTCAAATTGTTGTTGTATGAAAAAGGGAAACGACAGACAAATATTAGAAAAAATTTCTAAAAAGTTAACAGTAAAGTCGGACATAAGGGGGATATTTCCAACCCTCTTGGTCCTGTCGTTTTTTTTCCTTAGTTCTCAAATGGAAGCATTAAATTCGTTCAAGATTCCAAGGAACCCTATGTCTCACCTGATAATTGTACTGTCAGTTCTATAATCGGAACATTTATCGATTTACAAAAATATCGTTTTTCTGTAGATGCTCTTAAATTGTTCCTTTTAAAATTGTTATACGATGACGAAGAATAACTTCTATACAGGTGTTATAACAATCCATGGAGGTTTACAAATTTAAAATGTCAAAACAGTTTAATTCGGTAATATTAAAAGCAAAAAATAACCTTATATAGAAATTTAAAGATGTGGTATGATTACCAATGAGACAACTCTCAAACGCATACCAAGTTTTGAGTTGAACTTTGAGTTTGAGTCACATCTTAAGGAAGATTTCCTAGTAACAATTCGACTTCAACTTTGAATTTGAGTCACCTTTTGACGTAGAGTTCGAGTTAGATCCTTATTTAAGTCTCATTTAGATTATTTGTTGGATTTGAAATTCGAGTTATCTATTATGATTTCTGTTTTAATTTGTTATCAAAGATAAAGCGCTTTTGTTCGATCTGTCGATAAGAGAGCTCAGGGGTAGATAAACAATGTTACAAAACATAACATAGAAATTGAGATAAAGTTAGATGTGATGTGATTGCCAATGCGACAGTTATCCACCAGAGTTTAAATGCAGTCGATGTAAGCAATTATAGGTAACCGTACAGCCATCAACACACATCGTATAGTCGGCTTCCAAAGACCACGACGTAAAAATGTGAAGCAATTCAAACGAGAAAACTAACGATCTAATTTATAACTAAACAATCTACGAAAAACATATATGCCCATCTTTTTGATACAGCATGAAAAAAACAATTATGACAGACACACATTAAAGAACGACAACCAATGAACTACTGGCTCCTGTCTTAGGGCAGGCATATAAAGAAAGTGCATGCGGCGAAGTTTAACATGTAAGTAAGCGCCAACCCCTAGCCTAACCTCGGACTATAGTGTAACAGCACAACACAAGAAGAAAATGTAAAGACAGTTTTGATTTGCTCAACTCAATAGATCAGTATGACTTGGTATTATTAATCCATCGGAGTGATCTCGGGTGCTTCAGAAGGGTAAGCGGATTCTGCTCAACGTGTGGCACCCGTCATGTTATTCGTAAAAGTACAAGCCCAGTGTTTCAAAAAAGTATAACATGGTAAGTTACATTTTCCGATAAGTCACACAATTTCAGGACAAAAATGTGACCCATCTGATTTTCCTCTTACACATGTCTTAATATAGTAAATGATCGTGAAACACTTCTGTCAGAGACATTTTGGTGTTTTAAAATGTTACATATGTACAACAAAGAGTGAATTTCTCTGTAGAATATTGATGGATCGTTTTCTAAAGCTATCATCGACTCCACATTAATTTAAAATAAATTTGTTTCGACGTCACTATGTTTTTCTATTCTGGTCAATGCAATTATAGTAGTACAATAGTGATGTTGATTTGATCACAAATATCTGCGGTTAAATTCGAAAGGCTTAAAGAGTTTTTTCCAGTAAATCATGGAGTAATTGAACTTTGGTGAATATGTGTCTCTCATATGCAATTATATAACATGTCCTTATTTTTATGTCAATACTATATAAAAATCACATATCTGTTATCAAGATAGACATGTTCAGAATGCTTAAATCATCAGTATGCTCGTAACGTAAAACTATCTCAAGATTGATGTCTTTTAGTTAAACAAAACTTTCTCTCTTACATTCCATCTTTCAAGAGCACTTGGATTAGCTTGATGTATTTTAAAATGTTTATTTTCATTTTTAATAAATTTGAACTGAAGTACAACCCATTGTTGATTTTTTTCTATCTATATCTATGTATATAAGTACGGAAGTCGTGCCTGTAACACAATGTTACAAATTAATTGTGTCACAATACGGAAAGAATTAAACGACATAATGATATTTGACAATTATTAGAAACAGCAATAATTGTATGGAAGTATTATTGTATAGCCTTTACTGCACTATATTTTAGGATAAAAAAGAGCAACTAAAAAGGTAAAGTTCATTCACGGTTATACGCATGTATAGATTTTTAATAATGTTTCATGCCCTTACCTTGATTTTGAAAACTGCCTTACAAGTAATAGTAATAAATAATTCACAGTGTTGTGTTTTATATTGTATAAGAAGTTTTTATTAAAAAATTCGAAAATATAAACAATAATGTTTTTCAAATATTTATCCTATAAAACAATATTATATATTGACCTTGTTAATAGTTATCAAAGGTACCAGGATTATAATTTAGTACGTCAGACGCGCGTTTCGTCTACATAAGACTCATCAGTGACGCTCATATCAAAATATTTATAAAGCCAAACAAGTACAAAGTTGAAGAGCATTGAGGATCCAATATTCCAAAAAAGTTATGCCAAATACGGCTAAGGTAATCTATGCCTGGGATAAGAAAATCCTAAGTTTTTCGAAAAATTTTAAAGTTTTGTAAAAAGGAAATTTATAAAAATGACAACACTAGTGTATTCATGTCAACACCGAAATGTTGACTACTGGGCTGGTGATACCCTCGGGGACGAAACGTCCACCACCAGTGGCATCGACCCAGTGGTGTAAATAGTTATCAAAGGTACCAGGATTATAATTTAGTACGCCAGACGCGCGTTTCGTCTACATAATAAAATTAACGGTACCAATTTTCTTGCACCAGATGCGCATTTCGACAATACATGTCTCTTCGGTGATGCTCATAAGACTCATCAGTGACGCTGATATCAAAATATTTATAAAGCCAAACAAGTACAAAGTTGAAGAGCATTGATAAACCATTATTTTCTATTTTTAGAATGTTTCCTTTTTTATACACTTTACTAATTATGCAATTGATTATAACTTCACACAACATGCACAAATTCATAATAAATGTTTTCTGCGGTTTTTTTTATAAAGTGTCCATACCTCTTTGAATTTCATGTATCTAGACATACTCAGTTATTCTTGATTTATTTTATTCAGACAAAGGTAGTGGAACCTGTTTCAAAATGTCAACAATTTTAGTTCTGATTGTGATAACGTTTCAGATAAGAATGTTTTCAGGTATGATTATATTAGACTAGTCTGAGACATCAGTGAATGCAAAGTTTATTATATCTACAAACTATTTGCAAAGAAAAAACATATACCGGAAATGGCTTAAGATTCCAAGAGACATCTTAAATTTGTCATTTGGAAGAACATTTACAACGCTATTGCAAATATGGATAAAAATCTATACAGATATGGTAGGGTTGCCACCGAAAGATTTGTTTTTACCACAGACACACGGATCTTGCACCACAGTAAAATACATCATTTTTATTCGTCATGGTCTTTCTGTTGGCTATTGATACGTTAAATTGCACTCTCACAGGAACTACAAAAAAAGACTCGATACTCATTCAGAATTGTAGCCTGTTTGTGAAGAAGTCATCTTATAATTGTAAATCACATTGATATCAAAAATATAATTACTGATAAACACAAGTTTGAATTTGAACGTTCATCATTCTTTATCGCAACACACGACACACTTCGATATCTAATTATAATGTTTTTCAAACTCTTATTATACTTGTGTATGTTGAAGGTAGAATCTTTTTTTACACTTTCGATGTTTTTAAATGGAGTTAAAGTTTTCACAAAACATATTGATGCCAAATCTGAACTATTTTCAAAAATCAAATATTCTTCATTGTAGTATGTGCAAACCGTAATTATGATATTATGATTAAGTAACGTCTGTAACAAACACACCAGTAAAGATATGTGTCATAAAAGCTATTGAAAAGGGTTAATGTTGAAATCTTATTTAACAAATGTAACCCCATTGCTCGTTCCGCATGCTTTTTTAAATTATGGAATGTGTTTTGTGATCTACACGGCCTTTGTCATTTGGAGAAATTCTTATTGACAAAAGATTAATGTTGCATTTAAACCTGGAGCAAGCAAGAGCTGGGCATTTTATACATGTTGTACGAATTTCATCTATCCGACCGAAATAGAGAAAAAGGAAACTGCAAAAAAAGTTAAGTTTGCCTCATATCTAAACTTGCATCTTGAAATTGACAATGATGGTCGGTTGAAAACAAAACTTTACGACAAACGAGACGATTTGAGCTTCCAATTGTGAACTTTCATTTCTATGTAGCAACACCCCAGCAGCGCCTGCATACGGAGTATCTATCTCCCAATTGATACGATATTCCCGCGCTTGTATTTAATATCATGATTTTCTTGATAGAGGGTTGCTGCTCACAAGGAAGCTATTAAACCAAGAGTTCCAAATGGTGAAGTTCAAATCTTTCCATCGTAAATTTTACCCACTGTTATGAAATAACCGTTTCACAGATGATATGGAATATGTTACGTCGTAACTACAATTCCATTCCCTTTTCAAGAATGTGACCTACCGAATTATACTTTTTACCGGGTTTGCAATAACATGAGCAACATGACGGGTACCACATTTGGCGCAGGATCTTCTTACCCTTCGCGAGCACCTGAGATCACCTAAAAGTTTTTGTATGGTTCGTGTTACTCAGTCTTTAGTTTTCTATATATTGTTTCTTATATACTATAATTTGTCTGTTTGGCTTTTTCATTTTTAGCCATGGCGTTGTCAGTTTATTTTCTATTTATGAGTTTGACTGTTCCTCTGGTATCTTTTGCCCCTCTTTGGTTACTCGAAAGATAGATAGATCAACAATATCGGTTTTAATTTGAATTGAATAATACGAATTGCAATCAGCATGACAAGTAATTTTTATTAACATTTCGGCTAAATGTTAATAACTATAGACAGAAAAGTGTAGCGTTAAACTGTTAAAAATATTAATATACTTAGCATTTTTTGTTGTGTATTTCCTTTATTCGCAGGTAATGAAAATGAAACAATCAAGATGAAAGTGCAAAAAGGTAAAACTGTTGTTTTGAAATGTTCCAATTATGAAGGGATAATGACATGGTTCGGTCCAGATGTCAACAATATAGGACAAATAGTTGAGCTTTATTTTTCAAATAACGACAAGAACCCAAAGCTAAACCTAACTGAATATTCACTGCAGGCAAATGAAGGAAACTATGACCTGATTATAGCAAATTTTCTGCAGAAAAACACTGGTTGTTATATTTGCAGAGTTGAGAATGATGGACTTTTTCATGAAACGAGATATAACGTCTCTTTGTTAGGTAAGTATAACTTAGTGTTCTTTCTATTTTAACAATGTTTAACTATTTACCAGAAATGGTTTTTAAATGTTCGATTAAAATGTATTTATTTATTGACTGAATAAATGATGTGCAACAGATGTAATTTACATTCTGCTTCATAATTTGTGCAAGTTTCGGAACCCTGCACAGGAGGTGACAATCTGCCTACACGAGTCATGCAACTCAATGTCCCCTAGGCCTTATTGAACTTACAAGGCTGAATGTCTAAACATGTTGTATTGTCAAATGGATCATGCAAAATCCAAGAGTTTTACAGGCCTCTACAACTGACACTATCAAGATGCTTAATGTCTTGATTGACAACATATGTGTTACTTTGGAGGACATGTTTTTCAACAAACCATCCGCTTTTCCATAGAACATATCCTTCTTTCCTACTTGTTCCTTTTATTCTTATGAGAATGTCGTCATACAGGAACTTCATAAGAAAAGAGAAAAGAAGCACTCTATATCATTTAACTTCACCTTCAGCTATGCAAATTATGTTCTCTCACTAAAAGAGTTCCAAATGGTGAAGTTCAAATCTTTCCATCGTAAATTTTACCCACTGTTATGAAATAACCGTTTCACAGATGATATGGAATATGTTACGTCGTAACTACAATTCCAATCCCTTTTCAAGAATGTGACCTACCGAATTATACTTTTTACCGGGTTTGCAATAACATGAGCAACATAACGGGTACCACATTTGGCGCAGGATCTTCTTACCCTTCGCGAGCACCTGAGATCACCTAAAAGTTTTTGTATGGTTCGTGTTACTCAGTCTTTAGTTTTCTATATATTGTTTCTTATATACTATAATTTGTCTGTTTGGCTTTTTCATTTTTAGCCATGGCGTTGTCAGTTTATTTTCTATTTATGAGTTTGACTGTTCCTCTGGTATCTTTTGCCCCTCTTTGGTTACTCGAAAGATAGATAGATCAACAATATCGGTTTTAATTTGAATTGAATAATACGAATTGCAATCAGCATGACAAGTAATTTTTATTAACATTTCGGCTAAATGTTAATAACTATAGACAGAAAAGTGTAGCGTTAAACTGTTTTAAAAAATATTAATATACTTAGCATTTTTTGTTGTGTATTTCCTTTATTCGCAGGTAATGAAAATGAAACAATCAAGATGAAAGTGCAAAAAGGTAAAACTGTTGTTTTGAAATGTTCCAATTATGAAGGGATAATGACATGGTTCGGTCCAGATGTCAACAATATAGGACAAATAGTTGAGCTTTATTTTTCAAATAACGACAAGAACCCAAAGCTAAACCTAACTGAATATTCACTGCAGGCAAATGAAGGAAACTATGACCTGATTATAGCAAATTTTCTGGAGAAAAACACTGGTTGTTATATTTGCAGAGTTGAGAATGATGGACTTTTTCATGAAACGAGATATAACGTCTCTTTGTTAGGTAAGTATAACTTAGTGTTCTTTCTATTTTAACAATGTTTAACTATTTACCAGAAATGGTTTTTAAATGTTCGATTAAAATGTATTTATTTATTGACTGAATAAATGATGTGCAACAGATGTAATTTACATTCTGCTTCATAATTTGTGCAAGTTTCGGAACCCTGCACAGGAGGTGACAATCTGCCTACACGAGTCATGCAACTCAATGTCCCCTAGGCCTTATTGAACTTACAAGGCTGAATGTCTAAACATGTTGTATTGTCAAATGGATCATGCAAAATCCAAGAGTTTTACAGGCCTCTACAACTGACACTATCAAGATGCTTAATGTCTTGATTGACAACATATGTGTTACTTTGGAGGACATGTTTTTCAACAAACCATCGGCTTTTCCATAGAACATATCCTTCTTTCCTACTTGTTCCTTTTATTCTTATGAGAATGTCGTCATACAGGAACTTCATAAGAAAAGAGAAAAGAAGCACTCTATATCATTTAACTTCACCTTCAGCTATGCAAATTATGTTCTCTCACTAAAAGAGTTCCAAATAGTGAAGTTGAAATCATCCTTTCGTAAATTTTACGGACGCCATCCTCGGTTAGATTACCGTTATAGAGTATCTGTATCAGAGATGCTAGTGGGTATGTTTTTATATCTTTTCTACAATGTCGTTCCCTTTTCACAAATTTGACAAACCGTATTAGACTTGTTATCGGGTTTCTACATCAGCAGCACCACGGGTGCCACATGTAGAGTAGAATATGCTTACCAGTCCAGAGCATTTCAGATCACTCCAAGTTTTTGATGGGGTTCTTGTTGCTTTGTCTTTAGTTTATTTTGTGTTGTGTGTACTAGTGTTTGCCTATTGATCTTTTAAGCCATGGCGTTGTCATCTTATATTTGAATAAAGAGTTTGGATGTTCCTCTAGTATCTTTCGTTTTCCTTATCAAGCAATTTCACGTATATGATTTAGTTTTATTGATACATCTTACTAGCAACGTGTGACGTTTGTTATTAAAAGCTGAATTTAATTTACTATCTTTTCAAAGAAAATGAAACCACGACAACAAGTTTAACAGGTAAAATTTATGGAAATATATCAAGTACGTCAATGCTTGTACAGACAACCAATTTTCAATGTAAGTAAAATAAAACCACTTTTATTTTTACAACCAATAGAAAATTCAACGCAAGTTTCATTAAGGGTAAAAGGAAAATATCAATTTCTTAATATACGATACATTATGAAATAGATTAATAGTACAGATCATCTTTACTTTAGTATTTCGTGCATAATATATTTATATACACATGATACATTCATATCTGTTGTAGTTCCGAAAAGTAAACAAGGAAACAAAGAACACAACTCTGTCCTTTTGTTTATACTGATACCTGTCGTGCTGATCGGAGGTTCCCTCACAATAGTTGGACTACTAGCAAGAGTAAAAGGGATAACTATTGGTAAGAAAACACCGCTAAAAGCACATTTTTGGAATATAGTGGGATATAGCTGACGCTAAAGCTTCATGTTCTAAAACAAAACAAAAATAACACAATTATAACTATAACTTTACTACAGATGATATTCACTATTTTTGACATGATCATTCACACTTGATATTACTATATAGAAAATGTTTCAAAAGTTGTTCTATGTCATCAAACCTACACTTTTTAACGCAATAAATGAAATAATAGACTGACCAGCAAAGCGATACTAATTGTACATTAAAATATCAAGCAGAGAGAGAAACTGAAAAGCAAGGACAAATTTACGTTAACCGAAATACAAACGTTTTACAAGTCACTTCATAGACAGCTTAAATACAATGGCACAGGAAACTTTCTTAAACAGAAGGGCCATCGATTTTCTGGTTAAACAAATATATATGAGTAAATTGGTATGGTCAACACAAATTGAAAGATCGTCCTGTATCTCAATAATCTTAAGACATTTTGGTTTCAAACTATAAAAAATATTGAAATTAAACTTCATAAAATCGAGGGAGATATTGGTCGAGGTATAGAATAATTAATGAATGGCTATTATCTATTTTGAATTTATTGAACCATAAAACTAATTTTTGACTCTTCACATTGAATCATCCTCGAAGCGGATTATGTAAAATGTGAAGAGTCAAAAAATAGTTTTATGGTTCAATAAAATCAAAATAAAATGCCATTCATTATAAATAAATTTCTATCAAAAATAAGGCTCAAAGAACTTTATATAATATTTATTTTAACAATAACAACGTACACACATGTTGGCGTATGAATACACAACGTCAGAGTGGGCGTGTCGCCATCAAAATTGACAACATTGAAAATAAAACTAAAAATTTTAACCAATCAGAAGACAGTAAAAACACCAAATTTATTCATTGCGGTAGGGTAAAACATACTGCATTTATTCTCCCGCAGAAAAATTCATTTCGAGTTATATGAGGGTCGCTTACATTAACATTATGTCTACTCGTCCT
Organism: Mytilus edulis; assembly: GCA_019925275.1. Classification (NCBI taxonomy): domain Eukaryota; kingdom Metazoa; phylum Mollusca; class Bivalvia; order Mytilida; family Mytilidae; genus Mytilus; species Mytilus edulis. Next base: position 53,688,987 of record CM034358.1, read on the forward strand.
TTTAGGTGAAATGTTGAGTTTCTTTCTTTTATCATGTCGACGAGATACAGAAAGGTAAACTATTGTATAATTGATCAATATTTAAACAAAAAGGGTTGATAAGGTCTTTTGATTGTTAAATTGCATGTTACATTTTTTATAATTGTTTTAAAAGACTGCTGTATGTGGTAATTTTTATATGCGATACACATTTTTCACTCGTCATTATGGCATATCCAGCATTGTAAGAATTTAATCAGGAAATTAAGGAAGTAACTTAGTATTTTCAAATTAGTTTTCTTGTTGTTGGTTGAATTAGACGATACATCTACTTCAATGACGCGTTCCTTGTGACATACACATATTTCCAACCTCATTGAACAATGCTAACAAAAAAAAAAGGCAGACAAAACGAACTTGCAGTAAGGTGAATTAAACGACGACCGTATATTGATGTCCTTTGAATATCACATGTGAAAAAGTTAAATAGAATTGTTGATGTTTCAACTGGAGTGAGATTAGACTCTTTAACATGGTAAATTAAACTGTTAGTATTATCATGCACGCATCCCAAGTCATACAGTGTGACATCAATAAAACCAACCAGGACTGATATGTTTGGAAGGTAAAAAAATGTGCTTACAATTCATATTTGAAATTAAAATGTCCAAAACCTTCGTGTTGTATTTAGACAGACATATACTGTATGCTTAATATTAAACTGCTGAAAAGTGTATGGAACACTAGGTAAAAGTATTTAGCTCTTAAAACTGTTGTTACTGTCTTCACATGTGATGTCAAGGTCAAAAACTTTTAATTTTCAAGTAGGAATAGTTGAGTGAAATGGTAGATTGATAAAAAAATCAACATGAAGGAATAATGAAATATTTGACAAGAAGCAACAGTGAATACTCGATTTTACTTCGATAACCATTATCGTATACATAGTCAATTTAATTAAAAGAATGAAATCAGATTGTTATGTTGAATAATTACCGAATTATTATTGTGAATAACATAAGTTTTTCTTGAAAAATGTTTAAACCAAAGAACATTGCTTCATGGTTTATAAAGAAAAATTAAAAACGGATTTATATTAATTGGTATCTAAATACAAAATCTTATTACATGGATGTTAACAATATGAGTGTATTTTTATATGTAGATTAAATGTTTCAGGCATACAGCAACTGACGAAATTCCTGGTAAATAGAATGCATGTGATCTTTTGTATATCTTTTTATAACATCAATTAAAAATATGGGACAATCTGTAAATCAAAGAATTGCGGGTCACACAAGGATTAAGTTTGATTTTAACTAATGACGTAAACTGTGTCTATCTCAACACTATCTTCATTGCAAAAATATTCAAAAAACAAAGTGGCTTAATTACGACTCGACTGTCAAATTGATAATATCTTGTTTCAGTCACTAGTCTGCATGATTTCTATGAGAATATTTACTATAGGAACTTTGACCGATTCCTATTCACAAAAATAGAAATTTCTTTATTAGTTTTTGCATAACCTAATCTTAATATTTCAGAACAAGATAATACTGTAGAAAATCAGTTGTACCAGAATTCAAATGTTACTCCAAATGGAGATTCATCCGAACTGGATGCAGGTAATATAAAATACTTATGTTAACATGTAATGCGTTTCAAAGGATAAGGTTCAGTAAGACTCCTTTATGGCCCCAAAATATAGCAGTTAAACAAAATTGTTGAAATGTGATCTTTTAGTTATTTATTGGAAAGAAAAATGCTTCTGCTACACAATTATGGGCTGTTTTTGACAATACTATGTACATATAACGGGTACTAACATCATTAAGTCATGCTAAATATCTGAAATCTTCACAATTTTAGCATTTGTGTTAAATTTAAGACGGTTTCCGTTTTAAATGAAAGTGGCCGCATTCGTGTTGATTCATAATATTGAACTGTAAGTTGTATTTGATGATAATACAAAACACATATAAAGGTTGAGGATGAACACGGATGCGGCCACTTTCATTTTTGACAAAAAAACATCTGAAAAGAGATTTTTTTTGCATATTTAATAGCTTTTTTTTTTATCTAAGCTTGAATTGGAGCGTTCTTAATGACTAAATCAGTTAAAATCTTTCACAAAAACTAATTGAATCAATTAAAATAGACACTCAAGTGTCTAAAAAGTGTCAAAAATATTTCGTTAGATGAACCTGAAATTTGAGACCGAAATCGGCCCTTACCGGACCTACTCCTTTAATCTGAAAACAAGGTAAAAAGTAAAATCACAAAAATACTGAATTGAGAGGAAAATTTAATTGAAAAGTCCGTAATCACATGGCAAAATCAAATGACAAAACACATAAAAACGAATGGACAAGAACTGTCATATTAACTAAAAGACGTGACATATAAATGTAAAATTTTCTGAATTAAATTTACTGCATTCCATTTAAACTAGTACTTAAAGTATATTAAGATCGAATTTGTGAACGTATTTACTAACACATTGTATATATCCTCAACAAAATTTGTTCATTAGGCATTGCCAATCAGTTTTATTCTTTTAATATTTTTTTTCTAGAAGCTCATTACGTATATAAATATATATATATATCCATGCATAGGTTTCCTATACGTTACTACACACAAATATATTAAATCTGTATAGCTTTCATGCGCCCGACGCGTTTTTTATGGATTTACCTTCACCAGGAACACTCAAAGCCGAATATGTGAAAGCCAATGATATAAAAGAATATACACAATTTAAGAGCTATAAATCGAAAAGGACACAACAATAGCCAAATCCACTTAAAGTCAAATTTGCCTGAGAGGGTTGAGTCTTACTTTCTTTTTATTTCGAAATTTATAAACGGACAATTCTTGTTAAAGGTTTGTAAAAAATCACTTATTAATTACATTAGAAATTGGAAAGCATTTTATGATAAATGCTACACAATGCAAACCAGATAAAATTTGTTTGGATTTGCTTTTTCAGTATTATACATACATTCTTACAAAGGTTTGCCTCTGTTTTGATAAAATAGTCATCATGTGGTAAGTCCAATAGTTTTTCGAGATATAAACGGTATAATTGGATACATGATGACACACAAGTTCACCGGACTGCTACAGGTGATAGGTATGTTTTGAATTAAAATTGGTGTGAAATTCTCATTTCTAATTCAATTTCTTGCATGCATGATTTTGAAATATTAAGCATTTTTTATCATGTAAAATCATACCTTTCAGATCTTGGTGTGTCTGAGGACACTGGTACTACGAGCAATCACAGAAATACCGACGAGTCAACTGCAGTTAGATTACATGTAATTATAATGGCTTGTCTTTTCCAGTTTCAATAGTGATTGATGTTAAATAAGACACCTCGTGTTAGATAATAATGTACTCTTTGGTATTTCATATTGCTTTTAATTTGTTAACCTTCAATATTTTTTCCGTCTTATTGTTTGTCCTTATCATAAAATAGTTGTATTGTCCCCGCCGACCTCTTTTTAGTACAATGGCATTCTCGATAATTCAAATCAGCAAACAAACACTTATCAAGGTATTGCTGATGGGGACTGAATGTTAAGGATAGGAATTTTTATAGACATTTTCTTTTCTTTTTTCTATGGAAAAAGATTACTGCCTCTTATATGTGAGAAATATTATGATTAAATAGAAAATAGGCATCTTGGGATATTTCCTGCGAAACATCCTTGTGCCATAAACATTAAGAAAAAAAATAAAGGTACAGGTCGACTAAGGTTTACAATACTTGTTTTTTAAGCCTTATGCAAAAGATTTGTCCTGAAAATGAATTACAATGATGTTTCAAAGTAGTCTTATCCATGCCTTTTGTACTCAAGACTGAACTAGGTAATTTAGTCGGTCGTTTGAATTCAAAAATGGATAGCATGATACTTTTATACAGGTAAAAGAACTGAATTGGTTTATGTACTTAAAGTTGTGTAGTACATAATGAATGAATCAAACAATGAGCGTTATATTTCCTGGTTAGGTCAAACTAAATATGCTTTTATAAAAACGAGTGCAATTAATTTGATTATTACATGGTATTTTCAGGGAAGTTTTTAAAACATTCCAAATAATAATTGTTTTCATTGTTCAAGGCCATATGATTGCTTATAATTTGTTACATCTACTTTTATTGGGGGTATTTGTCTCATTGGCAATACAACCACATCTCCTCATTTTAAAATGTGTGTTAATATTTCTTCATTACTTTCTTTCTTTTTTGCTATAAATATGTTAAGTTATGAGTGCTGTACATTAACACGTTAAAGTAAGATAATCCTATAAATATCTAATTTACAGTTTTGATTTCGATGAAAGCTGCAAATATACTTCGTTGTAACAATTGTTTGTAAGCGACATAAGCCTTTGAACTATAAGTCTGATAATAATGAATGTTTTCCTTTTTAGGTTCAGGAATACTAGTAGAAATTGCAAATCATTTAATTCGAGATGAATAAGTCATGTGTTTCATTTATACAAACGTTAATACAGGAAACATACTATTTTTTTTCTTAAGACGTTCCTCAGTTTCATTGCTGTTTAATCACCATGACCCTTGAAGAAAAATTACTCGCAAATCATGATCATCCAGTAAAGCTTTGGACAAAATTAAATTTCAATTATAAGCTATAACTAAGTTTTCCTAGTAGAAATGGGGTAATAACGTGAAAAAATGTCATATTACTTTTATTTGTGTACTTATTTGTTATAGGAATGTACTCCGGGTTTACACTATGCAGAGGTTTCAATCAAGCAAGTGACGTCACAGCAAATTAAAATTCATGGGATAGAAAACAGGACAATTTACACCGGAATAGATCACTCACTGAATATAGGGGTGTACATTCAGACCAGAGCGATAATGATAGTGAAGATGATTTCTTCTACATACAAAACCTTGATGTCAACTGTCGTAATTACGAAAATACTTGTCTGTAATCAATGATATCAGAAAAGACTTTTGATTTGATTTCAAAATACTGCCTATAAAAAATGCGATACTCTATAATTTGTTTAAGTGCCAATCTGCCTAAAAATAAGTAAGTAGCGAAAACATGACACACAAAAACCCACTAAAGTTTACATAAATGTATGTTCAAATGATATAATACTGCACGAATAAAACATACGTTTCTTTTTACCTGTTCTGGTTATTCAAGATGTAATTTGGTTGAAGTGCACCTGAAATAAAAATAATAAGTTATTTGATATCATTCGAACCAAAACGTAGCTGGTGATACCTCGAATAAATAGACATGCAGAAACAAAAGACTTACCATTTCTAACTCAAAATAAAGGTAACTTTAAGATAGGAGGGTCAGGTCGGTGTGCTTTTTTCCGGCCATCTTTTGATTTTTTTCTAAAATACCTAATTCTTACAAAGAACTGTACCAATTGTGGATGCTTTATAGATTTGATTCACTTAGAATAAAAATAAATACTGGCCTTTATTGTTCTTGTTTTACTAATACAAAAGTTAAGGACAAATGCAGTAATTGTAACAAGACTAGTTTTCGATTTTAACGAAAGTCCTTTCTAGATTAAGTGTTTGTTTGTATTTTTTAAAATGAAAATGTACTCTTCTCAATATGAATATGCAATTTTATTATAAATTTACATGCAAAGCCATCTAGATAATCTTAATTTAAGAACTAAATCCTACTTTGAAAAGTTATATGGGGACAACTGGGGGGAAAATTCCCGAATTTTTCATTCTACTAATAAACTCAAAATCGTTAACTTTTTTTCAGATCTACATCCTGTTCCGGTCTTGTTTGCATGAGACTTTGAATAAAATGTATATTTATCAACATATCAATAATTTTAAACAATTGTTTGATATGGAAAGAAAACGTTACCTGATAACAGCGTTCTTTGTTTACATTGCATATGACGTCATAACTTAAATAACGTCACAACTAAATGCCTAACAACAGAACCAATATCGGAAACGTTATGGTATTTCCGTTTCCTTTATCAACATGTTTGAATTAAAAAAATTAAAACAGACTTCGTCCCCATTTACAGGTAATGCCTGCCTCATATTAATAAATATGCATTTGTAAGGATTACCCGGTAACTTTTCATACGGAAACGGATAATAGCACTTAATTGTTAAACGAGACTTTCATGGAATTCAAAATAAGGGTATTCCACATTATTTAACATATGTAATAAATTGTGGTATGAATGCTAATGAGACAACTTTATCTAAGCCACAATTTGTAAAAGTATTAGGAGATATTCTCAAATATGAATATAGGATTTAAATTTATTAAGCATATGTTTGGTTCCCTGGGAATATTTTTAAAAAGATAGATAATTTTGTCTACATGTTATTATATGTCTATTCGGGTCACATGTTTTGTAAGTATATGTTAAAAAGGAGAACCAAAGATGTTCATGATGTTGTTCAATTTACATATATCGTCTACCTTTGATTCCTTTTGTTAACTAAAGCGCATTAGAAATAATTTATTGCATCCCTTGGTCTTTACCTACTAGTATTTTTTCTTTGCCTTTTAAATATTCCTTTTTATCTCAATGGTCTTTTAAAAACCGCGACTATGCTCTATTCCCGATTACTTAAATAATCGTTGCTGATTTATTCACGAGAGGCAAATACCTCATACTTTTGAATACATTTAAAAACATGTTATAGCTCTGATCAATATATATATCTCAAATGTATAATGATTTTCGTAACGGATAAATGTAAGTAATATACATCTTGCTTGCTATTCCTATTTTTTCCTTATTTAGGTACTTAATTATAGAACTAAAACATCTAAAAATAATTATACTGCACTCGTTCTATTTGAACATTTAATTTGTGTTAACTGATTATTGCTGTGTCATAAACAGTAACTTTTCCTAATGAATACTTCAAATGTAGTTGCCGGAACTATATTTACTTATTCATGGCAACCTCTTTCACCTGCCTTTGTTTCCAATGTAAAAAACGAACCATGAAACGACTCAAACTTTTTTTTCCAAATGTTTGAAAACCATATTTCATTTGTTAATATTTTTTTTATTTACCTAAATCTTAATGTTGTATGCTTATTGTTGATATTTTTGTTCATACTCAAACGAACTCGTTCAACATCAGATTGGGTTAACTGACAGATCACATTTTTTTTTATAGAATTACTCCGCCAGATATTAGGCCTTTTTAAAGTTTTTTTTCGAAATGTGTAAATCAGAGCACAAACGATAACACATAAACAACAATTAAGAATGGGTTTTATTTTAGATTGCAGCATAAGGACAAAAAAAGTGCATTGACTTGACATGTAAATGATGTATGGATTCGACATGAAACGGGGACAGAAGCTCAGCGGAACCTCACATTTCCCCGTTTTAAATCACATCCTTATATCGTTAAGTCCATACATTAATATTGTCTATATATGGAACGCCACAGCTGTCGTATGTGGAACTGTGATATTACTTTATGTTGTTTTATTTATACTTGATGATAATTTGTCTTTACTTAATATGGTTTTGAAGTTACGTAATGATGTAATGATATAACTCAATATGGAATAGTCATTACTTAATGATATTTCGATATTACACTATATGGTTTCGTATTGACCTTATATATTTTGTCATTACTCAATATGGTTTTGTCATTACTCGATGTGGTTTCACCATTATTTAATATGGTTATGTCATTAGTCAATGTGGTTTTAACATTACTTGATGTGTATGTGACTTAACATAATGTAGTTGTTTCATTACATGAAGTAGTTTTGTTATTTCGTATTGATGATTTGTCTATTCTTTATATGGTTTTAACATTACGTAATGATGTTTCAAAATTCACTACTTGATGTGTTTGTTTCATTATTTGATGTGGTCTTGTCATTCTTCGATGTGGTCCTGGTTATTCTATTACTTGATGAGGTAAAACCACGTGAACCAATTTGGAAAAAAAATGGTCTATTTTTAAATAGATTTTCATATGTCGTTTGCTTAATGTACTTTGGTTGGGTATCGCCAAAGTTAAAGTTCAAATTAAAGTTCGAGTGTTATTCAGAGTTATTTGGTATGAAAAAGGGGAACGGCAGACAATAATAAAAAAAAAATACTAAAATGTTTACAGTATTTCGGATTTCGGACATAATTGGGATATCCCCAAACCACTTTGTCCTGTTATTTTATCCGAAGTTTTCAAAAAGAAGCAGTATAAAAATAAATTTGTAAAATATACCTCGTAACGCTTTGTCTCGCCTGATATTGTTGCTTTCAGTGTAAAAGCGTAATGTTGATCGGCTGCACATTCATCGGTCAAAATTTTTTTTTAAAGTGTTTTTTCTGTAGATGCTGTTTCTGGATATGAGGAACAACTTCTTTACAAGTTTAAAACACTTCATGGAGGTAATACATTTATCATGTCAAAACAGTTTAATGCAGTTTTATTTAACTAAAACAAAACTGTATGGTTTTCAACAATGAGCAGAACCCATACCCCACAGTAAGCTAAAAAAAAGGTCCCGAAATGACGCCACTATTGACGACATTGTATGTCCCACCGTCGCTACAATGATGTCGCAGGCTCGACAAAATTAAAAGACTGATACTTTATTGTTAACAAATGTGACACTTCAAATCAACTCACACTTAAGTTACAGGAAAATCTGGGGAGGGGGCTCGGATTAAACGACAAAGCATCAATACTATAAAATAGGAATTCTCAGATTTTTGTTTAGCGTTAGCGTGAATAATCATTTGAACATATATACGAATATCAATCTTTAATTTTTAATCAGTTGAATTCTCTGATCTACCTCGCACTAATTGAAAAATAAACTTGGAATGTTTGTTTCACATGTGACGACGATCATGTTCTAGTTGTCGGAACCATAATACCGTCATCTTTTACTCGAATGTGAACTACCAAAAAAAAAACCAAATCACTCGGTTTGTTATTTCGCGAATAACACGACGTTTGCCACACATTGAGCAGAATCTCATTATCCTACTGTAGAACCCGAGATCCCCCCGATGGATTTAAATTACCCAGTCATACCAATCTATTCAGACAGCCAATTGAAACTGTATTTTTTTTAAGTCACTGCAACTTTACCGCAACTGAAAGTTGGGGGCATAGTGTTTAACCTCTGTCCATCCGTCCGTCTGTTCGTCCAATTATTGGTATATAGCTATTCCGCATAACTCCTCCAACAGTTTGAATGCTAGGAAGTTTTCTCTTTACTGTCTATTTGTACATATATTGAAGGGGTGCTGCATGTGGTCAGGGTCTAATTTTTTATCAATATTTGCTCTCAGTTTTGGAGGAAGTTGAACTTTGTCATTTTGGGGGAAATTAACCTGCATAAGTAGGGCGTTTCCTAATATCTTTTCCTACAGTTTGCGAAGAAGTTATCACTTTGCTGGCTGTTTGTACGTGTATTGCAGGTGTGGATGTGGTCGGGTTTTTTTCTTTTTATCATTTTTCCTCTTTTGTGAGAAAAATTGAACTTTGTCCTTTTTGAGGTGTAAGCGCTTAAATGAGTGGAGTGCGGGGGCAATACTTTGTCTAGTTTACATTTTTTTTATCGTTGTGTACTGTTACACTACTGTTACAGTCCGATGTTAGGTTAGGATTTATCGCTCACATACATAAACTCCGCCACTTGCACTTTCTTTATGTACCTGCCCCAAGTCAGGACCATGGAGTTCAATTTTTGTCTTTGTAAACATATGTGTCATTTATTTGGTGGTTTTTTTGTGAATTAGACAATTAGTATTTTCGTTTGATTTGTTTTTCACATACTGCATGGTGGCCTTTTGTAGCTGACTATGCGGAGTGTCGGAGGCTGTACGGTTGCCTATCACAGGCACTTGTCTCGGAAAAAAAATTCCTATATACCTTTAAAAAAAATTCTGAGACAAGTGCCTGTGTTGCCTATACATGTATATGATTTCTTACATCCACTGCATTTAAACTGGTGGGTAGTTGTCGCATTGGCAATCACACCACATCTAACTTTATTTCAACTCCTATGTTGCGTTTTGTTTACTGTAACATTGTTTATTTAGTACGTATACTCAAGAGCCCTCTTTTCGGAAGCCCGAGCAATTTAATTACGAACTCAAAACGACATATAAAATAGCTCGGATTTCAACTCGAAATCTTAATTAATCTAAATGAGACTTAAATTCGAATCTTTCTCAAACTCTACCTCAAGAAGTGACTCAAATTCAAAGTTGTAACTAGAACTCTGCCTTTAAATGTGACTCACACTCGAAGTCAATTCGAAACTCAATGCTACCTAGAACTTTAATTCTATAAGTATGACTTGAATTTTAAAATTAACTCAAAGTTTAACTCAAACAGTAACCCGAACTTTAATTTGAACACTTAATCGATGGATGGCCACACTCATTCAAGACACATACAATATGGAAAACTATCTAAAAATAGAACAGGGTTTTCCGAATAGGTCACGTGGTTTTACCCCATCAAGTAAAGGGATAACCACATCAAAGAATGACAGGACCACATCAAAGAATAACAAGACCACATCAAATAATGAAACAAACACATCAAGTAGTGTAAAATCGTCAAATTGCGAAACATCATTACGTAATGTTAAAACCACATGAAGAATAGACAAATCATCATTACGAAATAACACAACTACAGTATGTAATGAAACAACTACATTACGTTAAGTCACATACACATCAAGTTATGTTAAAACCACATTGACTAATGACACAACCATATTAAATAATGGTGAAACCACATCGAGTAATGACAAAACCATATTGAGTAATGACAAAACTATATCAAGTCAATACGAAACCATATAGTGTAATATCGAAATATCATTAAGTAATGACTATTCCAAATTGAGTCATATCATAACAGCATTACGTAACTTTAAAACCATATTATGTAAAGACAAATTATCATCAAGTAATAATAAAACAACATAAAGTAATATTAGAGTTCCATATAGGACAGCTGTGGCGTTCCATACATAGCGATCCAACATTCCGTAGTCGGCGTCGTCGTCCACAAATATTCACTCTGTGGTTGACGTTTTTGAAATTTTTTTCAACTAACTAGGTTTTCTACCAAACTTGGATAGAAGCTTGTTTATGACAAAGTATCCAGAAGTAAATTTTGTGAAAAACAAAATCCAGGTTTTTCCGTATTTTACTTATAAAAGAACTTAGTTTTTTTTTTGTCAGGAAAAATAACATTCACTCTGTGGTTAAAGTTTAAAAAAAAATTAATAACTTTCTTAAACCATCCTGGATTTGTACCAAACTTGGACAAAAGCTTGTTTATGATCAAAAGCTAGTATCTTGAAGGAAATTGTTCAAATTTTGTACCTGTTATTTTGGTATTTTACTTATAAATGGACTTAGTTTTTCTTCCAGTTAACATTACATACAGTCTGCATTTATTTTTTTAAAACATTTATTTATTCGCGGAATTTCTTGCCGCATTGAAGACCTATTTGTCTGTTCAGGATTTTGTCTCTTTGACACGTTCCCCATTTCCAATCTCAATTTCATTGGATTCATAAACTATCCTGGATTTTTGCTAAAATTAGACAGAAGCTTCTTTAGTTCTTACACTAAAGATATTATTGAGAGGAATATTTTTATTTTTTTTGCCTCGTTTTTGTTGGGCCTGCAATTAACATCAAAAGTAGGCGATACACTGAATTCCGCGGACCCCTTACCAATTTTACTGCAATTTGGCAAAAATCATTATTTAGACGTATGAAAATTTTACCTTAAATTAAAAATTCGAATAAAGGATCAAATAAAAGATACACATACAATAGTCAAAGAACACAAGTATCAGTACAATACTAGTTTAGTAAAATTTTATCACAATTATTCTAGTCAATTAAATTAAATGATTCAAGAAATGTGTTTTTTTTTCTCATTGGCAACTGAATAGTGAATACTGATTATTCAATATGTTTTTCAAATTAACTTTCTAGAATGCATTTCTAGAAAAGAAATATCGAAGAATTCCCTTTTCTCACTGAATATGAAAGTTCCCACATCCTCACAAAAAATATCCTGCTGCAATGCTACGATGATCGAAATAAATTACTTGAATAATAATAACTAATTTCAAAATTATGCAAGCACTATAACTATTATACGAAAACTATACGAAATTTTGATACGTTACCAAATGTAACCAACGGCAGTATCATGTGTTTTGGAAAGGGGTTTATAATTGTTATTTTTATTATTCATAGTTAAATCTGTATGAAAACCATCTTTTTTTCTATAAATAAGCGACAACTAAACTAAAAGAATATTCATAACAAACAGAAACGCAAATTTATATTTAGAATCTAAGGGTCATGTCAAATTCAACTCAGTTCGTTTAAGGTCTGTTTGATTCATGCACTTGTGCATAACTAAGGTATCCCATAAAGAATCATAAAAAAACTGTTCTAGAAATGTTAAAATCGCTATCAAATAAATCGTTTGAGCTAGTTTTATGGTGATACGCAAAACAATTCTTTAAATTTCACCATGATGAATAAAATAATTTCATGCATTAAATGATATCTCAAAAAACAGCACCAACGGTTACTTTACGTACATGTACCAATCGTACCTGAAACGTAGCAAATCGGAAAACCTCTAATAAAGCGATATCGCGACGACGAATCGTATATAACTTGAGGGTAAAAATCTTCATATCTGACTCATATTTCCACACAAAGTTACATAGATGATTGGGTCCAGTTTGAAAAAAAAATGTCAATTGCCTTTCTTTTTATCTATAAGGCGAAGACATGTCACAGATTGACATTTGCATGATAAAGTGAAAGTTCACGAGGAGAAAATATAAAAATCACCAGTATGTTATTGGTTATTTTTCACCGTCTTTCTATATTTATCAGAATTGTGCTAATCAACCGATTTAAACTGGTTCAAAACGACGGGGAATTATCGATATTTAAATTTAGTTACTGCCTCAGAATCAAACATTGGATTTTTATCGATAGGGTCTGGAAGAAGTCCATCAGACTTCTTCAATTATAGAGAACTTGACATGTGTCTACAGTTTGGACCAAGAATTGGTTCATCTGATCGAAATAATGTTTTATTTTGTTCTGGTCCTGGGAACGAGCTTATTAGAATTGATTCTGAAGAAAAGAAAAAATACATTCAAGAAATTACAGGTATTTTTTGTTTTGTACAAAATCATTTTAATATGTCATTTGCAAATACATGTATGCCCTAAATGTAGGTATAACATAGTGTTTGCTGATATAATAGTAATGCACTTTTCTTTTTCTGTTGAAATGACTCATAAGCAACTAGTAATTAATTAGAGTAAACGCCTATCAATGCAAAAACAAAATATGAAATGAATACTACTACTCGTAACATAAATAAATAATGTAAAGAACAGTTTTCGGAGTGTTTTAACGGATTTTGTTTTTGAATCACTAGTTATTATGGTTCTCAAACGCAATTATTAAAAGAATGTCGGAGATACCACAAGGGATATTCAACATCCCTAGTCGAAAACAAACTATCGATTTATGAGTTTCGAACAGCGGTATTCTTCTGTTGCCTTTATTTGACAACTTCATAACGAAAAACGGAAAAACAACAAAATGAAAGAACATTGTACAAACACAACATGAAAACTTAAGAATGAGCAATACTAACTGAGGTTGATATTAAGTACCTTGGGAGATTTAAATTACTTTTCAGCCAAGCAAAAGCTAATAATTAAACAGCAACGTTAATTTAGGGTCACTTGTACTCCATTTAATTACCCTATCAACACAGAACCGACTCGACAGTTTTGTTAGATATGTTATCATACAAGATGAAGGATTCGCTAGTTATATAATCAGGTTGAATCCATCAAAATGCTCGTACAAATCTAGAAATATGACAGTTGTTATCCACTGTATCCGTTGTATTAAAAATTTTTGCTTTTTGTAAGTGATAATGGATCTTCACCTTTTATGATTTAACCTTGGAGTTTGATATCTTAACTATATTTTCTATTCTCTTTTCAAATATTCCTTTTCAGCTGATATTGGATATGTGTATAGTAGACCAATATGTAAACAAGGCCAAAATACTGGAAGTGGATGGAAGTACAATGACAGAAGTGAAATGGTTTATTTTGATTGGGCATTTGATGAACCGAGTGGATATACAAACTTTCTATTCATGATTCGAAGCTCCAACTATCAGTGGCAGGTTTCGTATTTTGGATGCAGTTACATTTGTGAGCACAGATAGTCTTATGAAAGAACGAGACAACTTTGTAAGCCTAGTCATTTAGTCAACTGTGCATCACTTTGAATTGATGACACAATTTACTGGAGAATGAAAATGCAAACGTTTTCTTCATAACTTTACAATTCAACTACCAGTGACATGTTTCTATTCCCGCGGGAAGTTTCATTTCTGTGAACAGATAGTCTTAGAAAGTATAACTTAAATGCGTAGCACTTTGGTTAACTTTGTATCACTTAGAATTTATAACACAATTTACTGTATTCAGATCGACCACGTTTGTCAATTTGATTCTTGAAATAGAAAAGTAATATTTGGAATATAATAAATAAGCCATTACATATGTTACAGTTATCGCTTAGCGACAAGGATGGGAATACTTTATATTGAATATGGATGAGCCACCAATGGTGGAAAAATTCCGGATTACCATAAGTTTACCTCAGATGTGGTAACGAATTGTATACACGGTATACTTTTGTAACTATAGGCTAGAAATTCACGAATAATGATGTAAAAAAGATATTTAAATTTTCTGAGATCTTGTCATATGTTTCTTTTTATTTTTTTATATTGAGTACATTTGTCAATAATCAAATTCTTTAAGATGTAAACAAATATATCAAATATAGTGTCTTTTAAACACCTTTATATGATTAGATGTTTGGTGATTGGAGATATCGAAAATTTTCTACTAAAACAGTAATTATTATAAAAATATGGATTCGATTTACAATTAAGATTTGTCATCATTCTCAAAGCAAATAAAATAATTTAAAGTGTGTTTCTCTTTTTTCTTTTTGAATTTTACTAGTATGTAGATTATTCATCTGTACATATTGAATTTGATAAAATTAAAATATATTGAAATAGGAATTGTTTCTAAGAGACAACAACCCGACCGAAGAGCAGAAAACAGCCGTAGGCCACCAATGTGACTTAAACTCAACGAGGGAAATCCTGCATTCGCAGACGGATTTCAGATGGCCTCTAAACAAAATGTGTATTTGAAATGACAAATTGATAGCATACATATATAACATGCAGAACCCTTAAACACAGCATACGTCGGGTTTTTTTCCCGGTTGGGATACATATATGCAACAAATTCAGTGAAATAATCAACAAATATGGCAAACCACACCCCATTTTTTTTAAACAACAAATGTGATGTCACTAAATCGGTCTAGAATATGGTAGATTTATTGTTCTAAACGATACTGTCCAGCAGTTTTTCATACGATTTATTTTGATCGTTATGTGTACAAGTTAAACACACTCATGAACATATAATGAACATAGTATCTGTATTGGCTGCATTGAAACTTTTAGGGCAGTACTATAATTAACCGTAGTTGATAAATCTGATAGAAAGCCGAAACGCATGATTGTTTTGAATTTAAGTCCCCGATACTTCCGAGCAGGATGTCATAACTCGTAAGTGACCGCTCATGGAATGAGACAACCTGTAGATTAACGATACGTCATTTTAAGCAAAAAAGGCAACTTCATTTGCAAATAAACTCATCATAGATACCAGGACTAAATTTTGTATATACGCCTGACGCGCGTTTCGTCTACAAAAGACTCATCAGTGACGCTCGAATCCAAAAAAGTTAAAAAGGCCAAATAAAGTACGAAGTTGAAGAGCATTGAGGACCACAATTTCTAAAAGTTTTGCCAAATCCAGCTAATGTAATCTAAAGAGTATTACGGTTACAACGTCAGATTATTTCCAATTCGTTGGATGTCATGACAGGCAGATTAACATCAGTTATGTTTTTTTTGCATGCTTAAATGCCACATAATTCAAATTAGTATTGTTTATAAAGGTTTCAGTGTACACCACATTACTTCAAAACAGACTGAAATTGGTGGAAATGGGCATAATTAGGAAGGGAATAACTTGACTAAAACCATTCCGAACAAAATTGGTTAACCTTTCTGTCAACCATTTAGATATGTTTTATCAGCTGTATTTGCATTTGACGATATACACGACCAATTATTTAGAGCAACACAGGAGTGTTGTGCATGTCAAATGATTTAAATGTCAGGCGTGACGTTATAAATTCAACTTTCGAATTTCAAACTTAAAATAGACGATGAAAAAACGAATCAACTTTATATTCAATCTAGTATTTCAAGCGTAATGTGTATTTTTAAGGAAACCAAACCGAGTGTGGAGTTTCGAAAGTCCGTCAGTATTTGTGTTGCTGATTTGTTGATATGTAACAAAGGCCAAAACCATATTGATATGGAGCAATAATACACATGTTTTCAACTGTTACATTCCATTCCTTACTTCAAATATTTGGTTTTTGACGGTGTTTTGTCATGTAACTGTATCTTGTAAAGGGCAAACTGTCCATGTCAGTATGTGTAGAAATAGTTGAATATCATCATGATCATTCAATCAATATCTTGGCTTACTTTAAGGTGATGATTTGTAGATTTTAGATATATAAATGCTACGTTCACTTTAACAAAGTACAAACAAAATATAGAGGGTTTTTAAATATTCTCAGAGGATAGACAGAATAAATTGAATCAGTATATGGATAAGTTCATCATAGTATCAGGATTGGAAATGTTTAACGGCAGGTGTTCGTTTCGTCTAGAAAAGACTTATCAGCGACGCTTGCATCAAAAGGTTAAAAAGGCAAAATAAAATACATTATAAATTTTCTATCACGAATGTGTTACTTCTACTCAAAATCTTGTGTAAAATATATTTCAGTGGTCGAGATGATCAAATACATGTATTTTTACTGAATATATTAAGATTTTGATTCCTGTCTATAAAAGATTATGGTTCCGCAGTGTTGTCATACACAATTGGTTAAAATTTTGATATCATCTACGACATTAAAAGTATGCAAAATGTGAAGGCTAGCCCATGTTAAAACGTTCTAACCTGCTGTATTTGTTTGCACCTTTCTATGGGGAGGAGCGTGCTGTTTCGTGGTAGTCGTTTGTTGATGTGGTTTATAAGCGTTTCTCGTTATCGGTTTTTATATAAATTATACCGTTAGTGTTTCTGTTCGAAATGCTTTCCAATAGTCATGTAGGGGCCATTTATAGCTTGCTCTTCGGTGCGAGGCAAGACTCCGTAGTTAAACCCATACATTGACCTATAATTGTATTTTTTACACATTGTACCTTGCATGGAGAATTGTCTCGTTGGCACTCATACCACATCTTCTTATTTCTGTATATCATAACAGATACGATTTTATACGTATTAACTTTTAAGATTAACCATACAAGCAGCCATTTGATCAAAATTCATGGGTGACAATAGACAACAAAAACCTTTAAGAGTCGTACGATGATATATTTTATAATTAATTAACAGGATCTATGTACCCTTTCGGAGCACATGCAATCATTTTTTTTTAAGGCGGAGTGAGGCAATATTAATCTGTTCTTAGTTTTTTATGTAGTGTTTGACAGATTTGAATTAAAGAGAAATCGGAAATTGAATTTTTAACCTTTGTAATTTTTTATTTCCACGTATTGACCCTTTTGAAACATTTTGCTACATTAAAAACTTCCCGTGTGAAATAGGTCATCAATAAACTGGTTTGCTGTCACTTCATTTTCGAATAATAAGTTTGAATGTCCCTCTGGTATCTTTCGCCCCTATTCAACATGTTAAACATTTTTACATCACCTCTTCGTTATCTGTAACCCGTAATGTCGGAAATACATGAGCCTTTTTGTGTTTGTTGTTTTGTGTACGCTTTAAACATTGTTGATCGAAATAAAGAAGTTTACTCCTATTGTTTTTGATTTTTTGTCATATATTCTGAATCCTCTCGTTTTAGCTATGCCATTTACAATTTTTACAATTTAGCCCTACTTTTCATTTTACAATTTTATTACATCTAGTTTAAAAATCCATATCTGAAAATCTGTTAAAATCCTTTTTCACATAGTTTTTGCTTGAAAAAAAGGATATGAAAAGTCGAGAGAGTATCATTTCGCTACAAATAAATTCAGTGGCTTTTATCACAAAAACAAGAACAATGACCCTTAATCTCTTTTTTTCTAGTGTTTTGATTTCGTTATTTATATATACTAGCTAGTAATATCAATGTTAACCAGTCTTTCTAAAGCCTGTTATTTTGAAACTGAGTAGCAAACCTTTAAGTATGTAATTTTTTTTTTGGACGACTAGGTGTGTATAATAGAATTCATGTGCATACATTTGTTGTCTTTGTATAGAACCATTAACGTTTTAATGTACTAACAATAATGGAATTGAAGCAATATTGCACGATATGTTTTTATGTTAACGTAGTCAAAACGGCATAAATTTATTTGTGTTTTGAATATGATTCAAAAGAAGAACAGACTGTTGACCAATTTTCAATAGGAAGTTTTTAATGTAACATAACGATATTAAAAGGTCAATAGGCGGAAATAAAACAATACACAATTTAATTATAAACAAACGATAAAAACTAAATTTTCCAATTCACTATAATCTGCCTCTAAGTTTGTATTATGAAAAACTAGTTAATTAATAGAGTCAATGTGGAAATATAATACACATTAAGCTAAATGGTAAAGTGCATTAAATAGTATCAATATAGAAATATAATTTATCATTTTTATTTTGTCACATGTCTATTCATTTGAGGTTGTTGTTTTATAATCCCAGGAGCTTAACTTATTTTTGTTATTATACTGCTGTTAATTGTTTAATCTAGCAAAAGGTCGAACAAATGTACCTTTAAATTACTATGAAGAATTTGGTTTAAACATCTTTACATCATAGTATAAAATTAAAAAAGGCAACACATATACACTGTGATACCTGGGTTGATATCTTTTAAAATTATTTGACTCCCGAAACTGTGCTTTTGAGTTTGTCCTTCAACTGGCTCTGATGTATGGTGAAGAATAATCGCTCGTCTAATGTTTTAATATTATAATTCTATTATATTTGATGACTTTAAAAGGCTTTTAAATGTTGATAAAACGGTGTGAGCCCAGGAACCGTGTAGCAGGCCGTTCGTTGACCTATAACTGTTTACCATTTATACATTGTGACTTGCAAAGTTGTTTCATTGACACTTATACCACATCTTCTTTTTTCTATTGAAACACCTACTGAACAATATTGTAATAAAGATACACAATTGACGCCTGTTATTCAACTACTTTTAAATAACTTAAACACCTCTCTGTTGAAATACTGTTACATATTAAGTCATTTACGATAAAAAGAAATAAAACACCATTAATTCTGTACATTTTTTTTATATGAAAATCCCGTTGTGAAATGTGTTGTCTCTATTTATTTCAAACGGCCACTCTTACACTTGATTAATATGAGAAACATTTTTCTTTTCTCTTTTTAAAATATATAAAACACTAAATGAAATGACACTTCGTGATATCTAAAGTTATTCTTGGTTGTTATATTGCAGATTTGACGAAAGAAATTTGTCACAAAATGCCATCAATCTTCACTTTGATCATAATGATAGTGAATACAGTTTTTATACAAATGGTGCCAGGTGTTTATTTACGTAGAATCATATAAATACAAGCCTGCGAATGACAAATACAAAATCAATCAATATAAAAAACGACGCAAACTAATGGATGGTATTTGACTTTGTTATCGCGTCTTTTTACTTTGAATATCCCTCTATGCACATCTCACCAAAGAAAAATACTAAATATAGATGAATGTGTGCTATTCCTACTTTCAGATTACATTATTCAACCTCTTTCTGGTTTGATTCAGACAATATCATCCAACAGCAAAAGTGACTCGGTTTACTTTTATAGATTTTTTGTGAATGCACGCCTGTTCCGTTGTTGGTACACATTATTTTAAATCATATCAAATGATTACTTATGGTGATTTTGGATGAAAATAATCTTTAAATATGATTCTTAGAAAACCTGTATTGTAATGTATATTATTCTTTAATGCATGGAACAACCTTTATCTGGTACGCACAAACATTATTGTTCGGAACATGAAAGGATCTTTAATCTTGTGGACCAAAAACGTGTAATGAAGTTGTCAAAATCGTATTCGGTTATCTTAGCACTAAAGCACGACTTACCGTTTAGTTCTTATATTTTTGATTTTCAGGCATTATGAATGATATAGTCCCAGTTAGTGTTCAAATAGGAGAAAAAGTCGTCTTGAAATGTTGCGGCTCTGGAAATGCAAGATCCTGGCTAGGCCCAGTTATCAACAATGCATCTGAAAGAAGTATTGTCTATTTTTCAAACAATAACAAAAACCCAAAACTAAACCGGTCAGAATACTTCATTCAGAGTAATGACAGAAACTATGATTTGAATATCTTTAATTTTCAAAACGAGAATACTGGTTTTTATGTATGCAGATTTTTAAATAATGGAGGATTTCACGAGACTAAGTTTAACGTCTCTTTGAAAGGTTTGTATTATATCTTAAGGTGGTACCCAACACCTTGACTAAAATTAATTTGGCTCGTTTAATTTTCCTTAAATTTTTACTAAATATTTACTTTGACCCTTTGAAAAAAATATAAAAATTTCAAAACTAATGAACTTATCTAACATTATCTGATAAAAATTTGTTATAAAGGGTTATCAATTGTTATCCAAAAGACAGAACTATATTGTTCAAGCAAGTTAAGTTACAATAAATATAATATATAATACCTTTTTGTTTACTTCAGATACGTCACCAAGTAGTACAATAATGCACGACGAAGGAAGCAATACTGTTCTAAATGCTACTCCAGATTGGGAAACAAACGGAACACAAATGACAGAAGGTGATAAAAAAACAATTGTTTCTGATAAAACAAATATACCATGACACTGTTCCTTGGCATTTTACATTGAATCAAAATCATTGTATATAAACTCGATTATCATATTAACACCGAAGACTGAAAAAAGACACAACACATTAAAATTTTTGAGTTTGAAGTCGTTAACACAAAATGTTCATCTATTCATGTGTATAAATCTAATCTAAATATATAAATCTAATATTCAGATTGGTTGAAATAAGTGATTTCCAGGGCGCCCAAATGTAAGATAATTTCTATACAAAACAGTTTATGGAAAGAATTGGTAAACACCGTATTGTGTGATCACAATACACTCTAAACTAAAAACACTATAACACTTTTTTTTACTTACAACATGTACAACGTATAGAAATAATGAACACGCAGATCGATTGTCAATAGTATTTGACTGTTCAGTTAACATAGACGTAATGTACATAAAGACTTTAAAAAAAAAGTTAAACAAGTATATGCTCTGTATGCACTCAAGTCAATAAACACATATAAAGGCGTTACTGTGTATGCATTTAAAACTTCTGAACGAGGTCACTAGTATTAACATCGAAATTTTATTCTTGAACTCTGGTTCTTTGTTGTGATTTTTTTTTAACAAAATGAGTAAGAAACAAAGTTTGAATGATTTTAGTTTTAGGTTAAATGCATTAAAACTAATTATTATCAAATGATTTTATAACATACATCACATTCAACGAAACTGTTTTTGGATTATGAGTTTTAATCGCTGTCCTCTATTTTTGTCCTAAATCTGTTTGAATGCAGATACGTTTTAGGATGTCCGCTTGTCATGTTTTTCATTTTTGTCGGATTTTCGGAATCCCGTGGTTTTATTTATTAGAATGCCGTAAAACATTTTGCCCATTGACCCCCAATTTTTTTTATAAATCATTTACATGTATAATTATGAGTCATCTCTAAAAGCCTTGTAAAGTCTTTGTTTTTTTTTAAATTTTTTGAGAACATAAACTTGTCAATGATAAAGCTGTGGAAAATCAAAAGAGGACTTTTTCCCTCCAAAACTTCAATTGCTAATATTTCAAAAACAAGCACATAGATTTTTTTTCTCTTTTGGTTCCCATTAATCACCTTTTCATATATACTTGAAATGCTTGTTATATTAAAGCTGAGTAGCGAACTTCTTTAATTGACATTGGAACTGCATTGTTTGGCATGTTTAGATGTTTGATTAAAGAAGATGATTCGGCAAATGTAGTCTTCTTATCATCTGAGTATTGGTATGTTTGGTGAGATTTTGATTTTGCCATTTGTTTAGGGATTTTCCGTTTTAAATTTGCCTTGGGGCTCAGTATTTTTGGTGTTTTACTGTATATAATTAAAATCTTCACGTATTTTTCTTTTAGATAATCCTTGTTCATGTAATTCGACAGTGAATAATGACTTTTGGAAGTTGTCAGGTAGTTTTATAGGAGGAATTCTTGTATGTCTAATCTGTTCAAATATTTATTGTTACAAAACACGTAAGAAAGCATCGGAGGATTTATTCGAAGTTCCTCGAGAGGTTCAGTATGATGAAATAGGCATCATTAACTATAATGCTGTTAACATTCAGACCTTGCGTGACGATACAACATGCCGAACATCTGTAATGAATTTCTCTAGGACCAACATTGATACAAGTTCTACCAAATCACCAACTTTAAGCTACAGTTCTACCAATGACTCATTATCAAGGAAAACAGAAGGATCTGAAAATACATACCAATCAATAAATCTGGATCAAAATCATACTCAGGAACATAGAAAGAGTGCTGGAAACACCATACCGTCATGTAGTTTATATGACATTGATACACATTCAATCAAATCAGCAACTTCAAGCATCAGTTCTACCAATGACTCATTATCAAGGAAAGTAGAGGAATCTGAAAATACATGCGAACCAATAAACATCGATCGCAATCATGAATTAAACAAATGTGAAGCTAGCACAACAACTTTAACGAGCTTATATGACAATACTGTGGTTTTTCCTATTACAAGTAAAAAAATGAAAGGTGATCAGGGTGATAAAACCCCATGGCTATTTATCTACAATCGCACAGAAAATTAAATATGTGATTACAAAACAATAACATGAACAAAAAGAGAAAAAGGAAGGCAGCTGCTTATGTAAATAATTTTTTGTATATTCACAAAAGGAGTATCAGAATGGTTCTGTTTTTCGAGAAGTTGAAAACCGAGGAAAGGGGAAAACATTTGTTAATGTGTTATTCACGTGCATACGGTGTTATTTTTTTCATTATTTGCGATTTCTAACATTTTCATTAAAAAAATACAAATTGCAATACAGATGTGATGCATATGGTCGTGATAATCACAGTCACACAATTTACCCATATACTTTGTTTATTAAAATTGGTCTGCGTTGTAAGATTCCGTTTTTCGAAGTGGTTTGGCTGTCACGTTGAATTAACGTGATGTATGTTTACACAGTTTTGGCGACTGGCTCCAAATAAGGGTCATATTAACATATTGTTAGAAGATATAGGAAGATGTGGTAAGAGTGCCAATGAGACAACTCTTCAGCCAAGTCACAATTCATAAAAGTAAACCAATATAGATCAAGGTACGGTCTTCTACACGGAGCCTAGGCTCAACCCGAACAGCAAGCTATAAAGGGCCCCATGCAAACATTACTAGTGTTAAACCATTCAAACGGGAAAATGAACGGTCTATGATTGCCAATGAGACAACTGTCCACATTAGACCAAAATGACATAGACTTTAACAACTATATAGGTCACCGTCAGTTTGTATTACTTGGAATTATAATAGAGCAATAAACAAATGTTATACAAGTGAGAAGTTTATCTAACTTTAAAACAAATGTTCTTCAGAAAATTCGTGTATCAAGTCTGGAATATGGCAGTTGTTTTTTACTTGTTCCGTTGATAGATAGCATTTGATTTTGTTCATTTATGGACTTCGACATTTTAAAATTTGCATTTGAATTCTGTATTACGTTATACATTTTTATAAATAACATAAAAATAAAGAAAAATCGGCAGTGTATCGATGTGAACATACTATAAACCTGTTTTAAATAAAGATTAATCGAGCACCTCATATAAGGCTCCCTGGTACAACTGGTAACCGTTATTTATGCCAGGTTTGATCAATTTAGATCTTGTTAGGTTTCTATATTTGTAGTTCGCTAAGCTATATTGAGTAGTTCTCAAGATAACCACGAAAAGGCACACAACAGGGTAAGAATAGTAATAAAACGTCTAAAACTGTAACATTCCTTGAAAACTTTTCAGAGTGTGACAGAGAAACAGCATATGCTGTATGAGGTGCCAGATGCAAAAGGGAGTAGTGTATGGTGCAGGTGGAATATTGTCTGTTATTTAACAATTTCAATTTGTTTTCTAAAAGATAAATGGAAAATTCACATACATGTACATGTTTAATGTTATTAATAAAATTGAGAAAGGAAATGGGGAATGTGTCAAAGCGACAACAACCCGACCATAGAGCAGACAACAGCCGAATACCACCAGTGGGTCTTCAATGTAGCGAGAAACTCCCGCACCCGTAGGCGTCCTTAAGCTGGCCCCTTAACAAATACAGTACAGTGACAATGAACGTCATACTAAACTCTGAATTATACACAAGAGACTAAAATTCAAAATCATACAAGACTAACAAATGAAACTAAGGTTTCTTATTATTTTACATTTTTTTTTACATCATCAATTATGTTACTACTGTATCTTTATGTATAATATAATTGAATGTAAAACTATAGCTTGTTTCTGCCTATTAATACATTGCAAGTCCCAATCCAGGAAGTAAAACGTTACTCTAATTTAAATATGAAAGCAGATAGATTTTATAAAAACAAATTTGCAAAACCCTTAATACAAAACAAAATACAAAACATAACATAACATACTCAAACTTAAGCGTCAACAAACAAAAAAGGGAGCAATGCGGCCCACTCAACTGCTGAATTGTATATGTCCAAATCTAATTAGTTATGTCTTTATTACCTCTTTAAACTATGGTATCTTTCGTCCCTCTTTGATACACTTACGATAACCTTTGTGAACTACGAAATTATTGAAATTTAATTAAAAGATTTCAACTGCTGTCACTTACTTAGATAACTACTGCTGTTACCTACTTAGATAACTAAGGAATGCAAATACATACTAAAAGAAACACGAATAATATAAAGGAATGATGCACAAATACGGGTAAGGGAAATAACTCTTTCTTAATTACTAGTGTTAAAATCCTGCAGCTGCATTCACATTTACATATTCATTTTCATTTAAACTTGTAGTATGCATGTACATATCTCATTGTTGAAGTTCGTTCGATTGCCGATAAATGCTTACACTTACTTTATTTGCAAATTGGTAGATAGCTGTCTTTGAACATATACAATTATCAATGTTTTGAATTATAAAAAGACTAATTCATATTCAGCAATTTAGCAATAGTACTAAGACATGTCATTGATGTAACAATACAATGTACCAGTTGTCATGTGATCAAATATGTAAAACGAATTTGA